>CAJOBZ010000006.1:4197500-4395000 GCA_905332375.1 Pieris macdunnoughi
AACATAGATCTTAAGAAACTATTGTTACTAACTTACTAACCAATCAATGGACTGTATTTGTCTGATTAATAAAAATTATTATTATTATTATTATATTGTATCTGTGAGTTCATATATCAAATAACAAACTCAACCCAGAGTTTAAAAAGTAGTAAGAACAATGTTATTTGAGGTACCAATCTATATTCAATGTTATTATTAACAATGTTATTATTTTTTTCGAGATGACTTAAAAAAACGAGTAGAGCATGACGTACAGACCCGAGCGGTAACGCAAGTCGTTCGAGATTCTGGTAACTCACTTCAGTACACAAAGATCTTAAGAATTTTGCAACGGCGAACCAATCAAGGACTGTAGTCTGTTAAAATTATTATTTTATTATTTTTGGCATTCTGAGTTAACATATAAACTACCACAAGCTCAACCCAGAGTTTCAGAAGTGCTAAAACAATGTTATTTGAGGTACCAATCTATATTCAATGACTACTTAACAATGTTATTATTTTTTTCGAGATGACTTAAAAAAACGAGTAGAGCATGACGTACAGACCCGAGCGGTAACGCAAGTCCGGCTCTGTACATCAAGAGCAAACAACGTATACGGCGAGAGAACGTTGAGGTATTTGCTACCGCGGCTAATAAATGGTCTACCAAATCACATATTAGATTGCCTAACGCCAACCAATATAAACAGCAAACTAAAAAACTACTTTTATATGCATTTGTCGCGCTCCTAAACAAGATTGTTATGGTTACATGAATATAAACCACAGCGGTTTGCTAATGTAACTTGTTATGATTGTATTATATTTTTTTTGTAAAATAAAGAAATTTAAAAAAAAAAAAAAAAATATGGCTAATAAGTTTGCTACGGCCACTGATAAATTGTTAAGGAACATGACGAACACCAGTTGAAAATATAAAAAATCCTATTTTCCTATTCACAGATCAGAACAATCATTCAAGCGTACAGTAGCATCAGTAGCCGCGGGGGGTGCCCTAGCTGTGCCCTGGTCAGCGACCGAAGCACGAACAGCGTTACCTGCTGCGCTCGGAGTGGCTGGTATCCCTGCGCTGGTGATCACTGATGCTGTCGGAAAATTACTGACGTCAAATGGCAGGCAGCATTTGGCGGCAGATCCTACAGGCTTGGTGAGTTGCAATACGTAACATACCTTTATAAATAACAAAACTCAACATATTATGTGATTTTAAAAATATGCTTTAATAGTTCTTTGGCCTTAGTTCACACGGACGTATTTTTAGCCCTACCAACTTCGCTATACGGTAATTCATAGATAAAAATTCATTCATTCATAAATTAAAATAATTCAGCCAGAAAATAATTAAATTTTTGTGTCAAGACCATTCGAGCAGATTTCATTGATATTGTATTCAAATACTGAATTACTACGATTACTGCGTTATGGGGTAACGCTAGTACCAACACTCGAGGTGAGGATATGCTTAATTTTATACTTAGCAATAACCTTATCTTGGCAAACAATGGCTCAAAACCAACTTTTATCAACGCGCGTTCGCAAACTATTATTGACTTAACAATGGTAACTGCTGGTCTGTCAGATCACATACAGGACTGGCACGTATCCAACGAGTTATCATGCTCGGATCATAGGTGGATCCGCTTTGCAATCAAAGGGGAGCTACCTAAACCTCAACCTAGACGTATACCGCGGAGAACCGATTTGGTAAAATTTTATAAACTTATCAGCTCTGAGGTAAACAAACTATCGATACCAACCACCATAAATATACAAGACATAGACAAACATGTAAACAACCTAACGTCCCTACTCCTGACAAGCTATGAACGGTCGTGTCCCCTTACCATACCAAGATGGGGAGGGAGACATAACTGGTGGTGCCCCGAACTGGAGAGACACCGACGGAAGGTCAGGAAGCTGTTCAATAGAGCAATGAACACACGGTTACCCACCGACTGGGACAAGTACACGGTCGCGAGAAGGCGATTCAAAAACTTTTACGTACTAGGAAGCAGGAGTGTTGGAGACACTTCTGCACCAGTATTGAAACAAACAACCAGGCAACCAGGGTGAAATCATGCCTCTCCAGAGAGCCCAATCACTCGATCGGTTGTCTTAAAAAACCTGACAATTCATTTACAAAAACTGATTCGGAAACATGTGAACTACTACTGGCAACACACTTTCCGGGTTGCATAATTGCCAACGAACAGGCCTGGCAACCATACTCAGAGAGAGCCACCGACAGCTCAGACTGGCAAGTAGCTCACAAAATAATCACTAATGAAAAAGTAACGTGGGCAATCAACTCCTTCCTTCCATTCAAAGCGGCCGGTTTGGACGGCATCTTCCCAGGTCTACTAAGATGGAGTGGGAACTTAATAGTAGACTATCTTGTCTCTGTCTTCCGAGCCTGTATAGCCCACCGATACATACCCTTGAAATGGAGAGAAGTAAAAATCATATTCATCCCAAAACCAGGTAAAGAGGACTATACCCAAGCGAAGTCCTTCAGGCCTATTAGCCTTACTTCATTCTTCTTAAAAACGATGGAGAGGCTAGGAGACCTGGAGATACGCAGCCGGGTAGCGCTATCCAAATTCCTACACCCTAATCAACATGCCTATAGCTCGGGCAAATCAACGGACTCATCACTCCACAACGTCGTGTCTCGCATTGGCAACTCCCTGAAGTTAAAGCAGTCAACCCTGGGTGCATTCATTGACATCGAAGGTGCTTTTGACAAAACGAACTTCACGAGTATAACCAGAGCACTAAGGTTATGTGGAGTACCATCAACCCTTATAGAATGGATAAACAACATGCTAAAACAACGGGCTATACAGTTCACGGTAAACTCCACAACACGAGGCATTGTCAGCAGAGGATGTCCGCAGGGAGGTGTTCTATCGCCGCTACTGTGGAACCTTGTGGTTAATGAACTAATCACAGAACTCAACGCTGACAATCTCTACACTGTGGGATATGCTGATGACATAGCTATCTTGATATCTGGGAACTTTGAAAGCACCTTATGTGACCTCATGAGAAGAGCTTTCAAAGTGATTGAGAGATGGTGCAATAAGCACGAGTTATCTGTCAACCCATCAAAAACAGAACTAATACTTTTACCAACCGAAGAGTTCTTGGACCGTACAAACTTCCGAAACTCTTCAACACTGAACTCATACTCAAGTATGAAATCAAGTACCTAGGTGTGATTTTGGACAGTAAACTGCTCTGGAACAAACATCTAGAACACAAACTAAACAAAGCAACGATCGCCTTTTATCAATGCAAAAAGATGCTAGGCGTGAAATGGGGCTTATCGCCTAAGATAACATTATGGATATACACTGCCATAATTAGGCCAATGCTAGCCTATGGAGCCCTTGTTTGGTGGCCCAGAACAGAACTTCAAACGGCAATTACCAAACTCGGACGCTTCCAAAGGCTTGCTTTGTCTGCTGCTAGCGGTTGCATGAAAACAACACCAACTGCAGCAATGGAGATGGCCCTGCAGATCTTACCCCTGGACCTACACATACAGCAGGAGGCAGCCCTGGCTGCTATCAGGCTTATGGTACTGGATCTATGGGGAAAAAATCACTACAGTGCACACACAGCGATTCTCAACAGGGCAATAGAGTATCAACCTCTTATTGCTGCGCCCTGTGATAGAATCACTAACCAATTAATATTTAACAGGAAATATCTTATACAACTGAGAGAAGAGGAACATGACCGGTCGACCGTAAATGAGCTACGTATATATACAGATGGATCCAAAACAGGGTCTGGCTCAGGCGCTGGCATATTCTCTCTTGATCTCAACATCAACATACACCTACCCTTGGGCACACAGAGCACGATCTTTCAATGTGAATGTGTCGCCTTAACCGAAGCAGCCAGAGCCGTGCAGCGGCTAGGGATTAATGACTTTGGCATTAAATTCGTATCCGACAGTGCATCCGTGCTGATGGCGCTCGGAAACAAACAAACCAACAGCAAACTAATACTGGAGTGTCATGAAGCACTGGAGGACATAACCCGAACCAATAGGGTTACCTTGCAGTGGATAAAGGGACACAGTGGATCTCTCGGCAATGATGCTGCGGACGAGCTTGCGAGAAGAGGCTCCGGAATGATGCCGGCTGGCCCGTATCCGCTCCTTCCTTTGCCCTTCTCGCTGGTGCGAACCTGGATTCGCCAGAGATCCGCTGAACTCCAGCAACAACGATGGTCGCATGGTGCGGCCTGCAGACAGTCCAAAGTGGCTTTGCCAGCAGTAAACCCGCAACTGACAAAGCGACTACTTAACTTAAATAGAACTAACCTTAAAATAATGATAGGGACAATAACGGGCCATTGCCTCCTAAATAAACATCTTTTTATCCTAGGCGCGACAGACAGCCCCTGTGCAGAGGCTGTTTCAACGCAGAGGAAACAGTCACCCACGTAGTCCTGGAATGCGAGGCTGTGGCTAATCAACGTGAAAAAATCCTCGGAACGGTGAGGTCGCTCCGGGAAGCCTGTGAAGTGCCCAGGAGACTTCTGTGCTTCTGGAAGGAGCTAGGCTGGCTAAATTAGCCAGGACTCGTACGCACAACGGACCAACCTCGAGTCTAATTGCGGAGAAAGGAGTCCTTCAACCCTAACCCCTAACCCTACTACGATTACTGTATTGATAAAAAAGTCGGTTGTCTGTAAAGTCGGTTTACTGAACGTGACAACGTGAATTAGTTGAACGTGACAACGTCATAAGAAAATACTGATGGAATGGTTGCATTTTTCAAAAGAAAATTTAAATTTTATTTGTTTGATAGATATTTTGTATGGATATAGAGAAGGAGGTAAATAGAAATCACAATTGAATTGATCAAGTTACATTTATTTGTGCGCATAAATACAATTATGTCAATTTTTAACGAAAGAACGCTGCCGGAGGCCGATTGTGCCTCTTTGCCGCTTATTCCGCGCTTTCGCTTGCTGGCCCTTAATGAAACGCCTCAGAGCGAGGTAACGCCGCATGCGTCATGTTTTTTCGTGCCTGCAGCCGGCTGCATCGAATTATAAGACGTTGTCACGACAATATGTACAACATACAACTCAAATGACGGTTAAAATATCAACTATGTCGATGTCTATTCGCCGCAACTCGCAGCTTTTATTTTTAAATTAGTATGGACGATTAAAAACAGCGTTTTAACGCATTTGTTTACGTATATTATCTTAAAATACTTTAGCAATAATTATGGACTAATATATATAACCATTTTTCAAATAAATACGATTAAAATCTTGCAGAATTTCCCGTGGGGCCAACGAGCAGTGTCTGTGTTGACGGAACAGGCGTTGCTGAAGATGGCACGGCATCCAGCACTGGTTTTATTTATCGGTAAGAAGCTTGTCTTGGTTAATTTCATGGTATTATTTTGTATTAAACATTAGCGGTAATTTAATTTGTAAACGAAATAGGATACAATTAATGTAATCCTGTTAAAATTGCAGGAAATCTATACATTCTTTAGAAATATTTTATTCATTAGTTGAAACAGGTTTCTTTGCTTTAACACCGTAATAGGGACTTTCTATCATAATAAAGACACGAAAATCAATAAATATAAATACACGATACTCACATCTATTATTTTTAATAATAACTAATACTTCAGTACAATGAGATGTGTTACTTATGTAACAATATTCATTTATCGTACTTTTAGTTTGTGAAATCACACATAATATGTTACCCCTGCTAGAACTACTCGTTGATAATAAATTACAGTATTTTTGTATTAGACTTTTTGTGAGACCTTTGTTGAAACAATACTAGGTTAGAGACGAAATAAAGTGAAAAGTTAATATCAGTGAGATGTAAAACTGCAGATATTAGGACATAGTTCAGACCCTAATGGCGGCTACGGGAGTTATTGCACTAAAATAAAGCATTATTGATATAAATTATATTAACTAGGTTAATCTGCTTATGTGAAATTTCTATTAACTGTCTTGTTATAAATGAAAAATAATTAGTTTTTTATTGCAGACGACGAGGACTCCGAAATCGAATTCGCCGAATCAGTACTAATGCCGGCAGCGGAATCATACTACGAAGAATGCAGCATCCAATATCCCGGCTTTTGTCCCTACCAAAACTCTTCTGATGACGAAAGTATGGACTTCGATTATTCCACAACAAAATCGTCCAAAATCAAGAAGAAATCCTTCAAACACGTAATGTTTTTTATAGGAATAGAAGGATCGGATAGTGCTGATATGATCAGGGAACACATAGGCTTAGACGACGCGGTGCCCATGTTAACAGCTATCGATTTCCCAAAACAACGCATGGTGACCATGAAGTTTGGGGATGAAATTACCACAGATTCAGTACAGAATTTTGTCGATGCTTTCTTAAGTGGCAACGCCGAGTTTAAGCCTTTGAAACCCTATAGTGATAAATGTTAAATATAATGGCCATTTCATTGTTTTAGTTTAGTAACCCAGATTCTGTACTAAGTATTATAGAATGTGAATGAAATTTTAAAGACCAAAAAAAGGTTTTTGCGGCAAACTTGAATAGAGTTTCGTCAAATATACTTCAATACGACTTAATTCTATCAAAATCTTAAATGTTTTGATAGTTCGGACGTGTATACATTTTCCAAACAATTTCTATAATACATGAATTATATTGAAACTGTGTATGTCCGTTTAGTTTTAAATACGGCCATGGAACGCTGATTAGGTTTTTCAAACAATTTTTAGTATATATTGCTTAACTATTCGATTTTAATTCGTGCTAAGGGCTAATCGAATGCGTATGGTTTAATCAAATTTATCGGTTTTATTTTGCGATTATTTGTAGTCTGTGCGTAAAGTGAACCGGTGCGGCCGTTACGTGAACTCATGTTATATTGTGTATATATTTATTCTTTTCATAATAACTATCGAAATATAATCACATAATACTCTGGTCAACATGACAAAAAAAAGGGTGCGTGTACTTATGTACGCGCGTAAGAAGTTATACTTCTTTCCTTTTTTACAACGTTACGATGCGGGGCGTGGATTAAGCCGTTATTGTTAATATTATTTTAAACTTTCCAGTACTTTTACACTTTAATGGCAACTTTTAGGTATAAAGAAGTGGTCACGAAACGTTTTACTATACTTGGGTACGGTACTGTACTTGGGTACAGAAAAACGTTACGGCGCGTTAAATGGGGAGGGGTCAATAATCTCCAAAAATTGCTTGTTAAATGATCTGGAAAACAAAATTGAAAAAGTTTTATAGAAAATTCATTCACGATCTACAAACTGACATGAATGAAATAATTTTCTTAGTTTCTCGTGTATCCACGCTAGGTGCAGGCTAGTCACTAGTACGTGTATTTTTCACATGTAACGATTAATCTGAAGTAGTAAATTTAAATTACACGTTGATGTGTCAGATTTTTTATAATATGTTTAAAATGGCCTTAGCATTACAATCTTTCAATTTATGTCAATTTATGATATTTTATTAAAATATCTTAAGTAACTAGGATAAGTATTATTTAACAACGTGATTTCTGCCCATTACAAATAACCTTCTTTAGTATGGAAATAGCACCTAATAGATAATTTATCAAGTAGTGTTTTTACAAGTGTAGATTTTTACCTTATGGCAATTCTAGTATTATTATTTTTATATCTGTGATCATCTTATATGTACTAATTTGTAATTATTGTAGTTGTTTATTTAAAATAAATTGCGTAATTATTGCAGTAATAAACAATATACTCATTCCATACCGTGTTGTTTTATTTCTAGCTACAAAAACAACTTCGTGGCAAAATTTTAAATTTTCAGGGCAACATTCTGCTTTTACGATTTGAAAGCCATAAAGTGAAATTTAGAAACTAAACTTATTATAACTATGACACCCGTGTGTCAAAATTATAATTGTGAAAATAGTACAACATCGCGTGCAGAATAATGTGTCTCACTTTCCACATTTAGAAAAAGGAAACGTTACTACTTCTCAATACGCACAATATATAGACATCGACGAATTTCAATAACGATACAATTTTTTTTAAATATTCTAATGTTTACCAATTAATTATAATTTAAAAAGTAAAGTTTTGTAAATTATAATTAATTGGTATTTTATGTGCGGCCCGCCAATTTTTTTTTAAATTGGCCCGTTGATTAAAAATGTTGCTAACCCCTGGTCTAGTCTAGTACGATCTTTGTGTAAGATTTTCTCATATGTTATGAAAAGAATGAAGAAGATTCATGATGTTTATAGTATATTACAATATTAATAAATCAATGTAAGGTTTTTGTTATTCATCAAGAAATTAATAAAAAAAGTTAGAAACAGAGAAGTTCGCGTATTTTAGAATAGAACATGTTTTCCCTATGACATCATATTTTAAAGAAAGGTTTAAAAATACCTAAATATATCTCGATTTTTCACAA
This sequence comes from Pieris macdunnoughi, assembly GCA_905332375.1. NCBI lineage: Eukaryota > Metazoa > Arthropoda > Insecta > Lepidoptera > Pieridae > Pieris > Pieris macdunnoughi. The sequence goes on from CAJOBZ010000006.1 coordinate 4,205,980, forward strand.
ATCTCGTTACATAAAATGGCGGTTCTGATACGAACCTAAACTTTTAAGAAGTTTTTTATTATTTGGAAGCATAAACTAAAGTGCCCTGTAAACGATCAAATTGTTTGTCAAATTTGTTTGTCAAACTTCACGTTTTCATCAAACAATAGCTTAAACGATCAAACCAAATATCAAACAATTTTTTTAACTTTCTAGTAGATTCGGGTTTCTCCTTTCGTGACGATCTTTTGTCAAATGGAAATTGTACTGTTGAAAAAAGAGTCAAACTATTTTCAGAAAACAAGCCTTTTAAAGAGGGCTATAAATTTTATCAATCAATCAAAAACAATGATTTATCCTTTTCGCAGTGTATAATGACAATAGAATGTCGTATATTTCATCTGTACGTTTTATAGTTTATGTCAACGGTTGTTTGGAGTCTATGGTTCCAACTTCCAAGCATAGCCTAAAGCCTTGCGGCTTGCGTTCTTAATTTAACCGACGCCATTATTGTGAAATAGAATTGTTTTCTCATTTCACGTGTTAATACGAAATTGTATTGTTTATTTCGTGTTGGTATTATATTCCAACCCTAAGATATGGCAGATAACGACGATCTTCTCGACTACGAAGACGAAGAGCAGGCAGATCAGCAAACAGCCGACGGAGCAACCGAAGCGGCGCCAAAAAAAGAGGTTAAAGGGTCCTATGTATCTATTCACAGCTCTGGCTTCAGAGATTTCCTGCTCAAACCGGAAATTTTACGAGCTATAGTAGATTGCGGATTTGAACATCCGTCTGAAGTGCAACATGAGTGTATTCCCCAGGCCGTTCTTGGTATGGACATCTTGTGCCAAGCGAAATCCGGTATGGGCAAAACGGCTGTGTTTGTATTGGCAACGCTGCAACAACTCGAACCATCAGAGAATCATGTTTATGTTCTCGTTATGTGTCACACCAGGGAGCTGGCATTCCAGATCAGCAAAGAGTATGAACGTTTCTCAAAATACATGGCTGGAGTTAAAGTGTCAGTATTTTTTGGTGGTATGCCAATTCAAAAAGATGAAGAAGTGCTTAAAACTGCTTGCCCTCATATAGTTGTGGGAACTCCTGGACGAATCCTTGCTTTAGTCAATAGCAAGAAGCTGAATTTAAAGCATTTGAAACATTTCATTCTTGATGAATGTGATAAGATGTTGGAGTCTCTTGACATGCGACGAGATGTTCAGGAGATATTTAGAAATACTCCTCATGGAAAGCAAGTTATGATGTTTTCAGCTACTCTAAGTAAAGAGATTCGCCCTGTGTGCAAGAAATTTATGCAGGATCCTATGGAAGTGTATGTTGATGATGAGGCTAAACTCACACTGCATGGGCTTCAGCAACATTATGTCAAACTTAAGGAGAATGAGAAGAACAAGAAACTTTTTGAATTACTTGATGTTTTAGAGTTTAATCAAGTAGTAATTTTTGTTAAATCTGTACAAAGATGTATTGCATTAGCACAGTTGCTAACTGACCAAAATTTCCCAGCTATTGGAATTCACAGAAACATGTCTCAAGATGAACGTCTCTCTCGCTACCAGCAATTTAAAGACTTCCAGAAAAGGATATTAGTGGCAACAAATCTATTTGGTCGAGGAATGGATATTGAACGAGTAAATATTGTGTTCAATTATGACATGCCTGAAGATTCTGATACTTACCTACACAGAGTCGCAAGGGCTGGTCGATTTGGTACAAAAGGCTTGGCAATAACTATGGTTTCTGATGAAAATGATGCAAAGATCCTTAATGAAGTTCAAGATCGTTTTGATGTTAATATCACCGAATTACCAGAGGAGATAGAACTGTCAACTTACATAGAGGGACGATAAATTACAACATCCAGCATTAATTTAAGTAATTCTAAGACTAGTTATAAAACATTACCTTGTGTCTAATACCCGTTTGAATAAAAAGTTTGATGATCAACAATAAATAGACATTTGGTATTTTGCTTCTGTGTTTTCTTTTAGTCATGTTGTTAAATTAATTGAAAATTACTTTCTAACACAATAGTCTGAGTTTAACACTACCACTGGAAAAAATATAAATAATATTATTAAAGCATAGCTTAGACTGATTTAAGCTAAGGTGGTGCTTGGGAAAATGAAATCTTAATTTTAAGGATTAGTAAAAAAAAATGTTTTGTTCTTAGGCTTTTTTATCAAAATTTTAAAACAAAGGCAGTTAACTAATTACAAATACTTCTACATAAACCATTTATTTTTATAACAATAATCTTTGACAAGAATGAAAAATAACTATTATTTACAGAGTATTCTTAGTAAACATCTTTTCATGAGTGAGATGAGTGATCATATCAAGAGCCCATTTTGGTTGATCTCCAGGCACCATGTGGCCTGCATTTCGAACCATTAATTCCACCAGCTTTCCTGCTTGCTTCACATAACCAGCCAACTCACCATCAACCTTCCATTGGTACCTTTTAGCAGTCTTATAGTCTCCTGCACCAGTAAAATTGAGATTTCTTAAGTAATTAAGAGTATTTGGGTAAGCAACAATAATATCAATTTGACCATTGTAAACAACTACATAATAATGATCAAGTAACTCAGAGATCCATGGAGCAACAGATTGCATTATATCTGCTTTCAAGTGTTCTTCAACCTCTTTTCCACTGTTAAATGGTAGGGCACCAACATGGATTTCCTTGCGAACAGAAGATTTCTGTAACATTGGTCCAAAATCCATCTTAGTGAAATAATCTTTTGTATGTAAAAAGTTAAAATAAAACTCAAATCCAGTCATGTTGTAAAACAAACTTTTACCATCAATTAAATCTCCATTTAACAAAGTATCAAACGCCTCAAAGGCAGGAATCCATTTCTTTTCTTTAATTAGAGTGACGACTTTGTCTTCATACTCAGCAAATACCTTAGCTTGGTTCCAATCTAACAAACCAATTTGATATAAATATTTACTGTACAACAATTGATGTTCGGGGTCACTCAAGCCATTTCCTATAGCAATAGCTTTAAGATTAATTTTTAATTGCGCATTCTGGTTTTTTTTATGAATAGTGTAAGCCAATGCTGGAACATATTTACCAGCATAGGACTCTCCAGTTATAAAGAATTTATTTTTCTGTAGTTCTGGAAAGAGCTGAAAGAACTGTATTAGAGTATTATACAGGTCCTCACCAACTTGAGTCTGGTTTGTACAATAGCCTTTAGGATCCTTTGTAAAGCTAAAGCCTGTGCCAACAGGATTATCTATATAGATAATGTGGTGACTAAGAGCCCAGTTATATTTACGTCTTTCAAATTTACCATCTCGAACTCTTAGCGGGCCATTTTCAGTAAAAAGTCCATAAAGGGAGGATGCTCCGGGACCTCCTTGAAGCCACACGATAACTGGCGCATCCTTATTATTTGGTACCATGGCTGGGAAGTACCAGAAAAATTGATTTGAATCATATTTCTTGTTGACAGTAAAGAATCCGGAATAACTCTTAATACGTAAAGCTTCTGTGAATTCAACTCGAGCGAGTCGTCGACCTTCCGTTATGTTACCACTTTCAACATACTGCGTCAAAAACAATGGTGATCCAGGATCTCCACCATCTGGCTCTGTGATATTTAGTTTTGGATACCGGTAAAACATACACTGCACTGATAAAGCTTGAATTATCATTAAAAGCCACAAAAAAGACATCTTGCGACTACCGAGTACAGGCACTAATAGTAGAGACTAGTTCTGCATAAATCTGTAAATTAAAGTAGGTATTAAAGCGTATCAATTAAAAGATAATGAAATTTAAATTTCGGCATCTGTTATTTAAATTTCGTAAATGCCAACTACTTTGCAACGGTTATGCGATAAGAAAACAGAAAAAATGGCACAGTCACACATTTAATGAACTTATTATCTCTATAATGTCAAAGGTTATGAAAATACCTATTAGGGGGGGGGGGGGGGGGGGGGGGGGGGGGGGGGGGGGGGGGGCGGCCCGGGGGGGGGGGGGGGGGGGGGGGGGGGGGGGGGGGGGGGGGGGGGGGGGGCGCGGGGCGGGGGGGGGGGGGGGGGGGGGGGGGGGGGGGGGGGGGGGGGGGGGGGGGGGGGGGGGGGGGGGGGGGGGGGGGGGGGGGGGGGGGGCCCCCCCCGACAAAAAAAAAAAAGGGGGGGGGGGGGGGGGGGGGGGGGGGGGGGGGGGGGGGGGGGGGGGGGGGGGGGGGGGGGAAAAAAAAAAAAACACCAAACAAAAAAAAAAAAGAGGGAGGGGGGCGCCCGCCCCCCCCCCCCCCCCCCCCCCCCCACAAAAAAAGGAGGAAAAGGAGGGGGGGAGGAGAAAAAAAAAAAAAAAAAAAAAAAAAAAAAAAAAAAAAAAAAAAAAAAAAAAAAAAATTTGTTTTTTTTTTTTTTTTTTCCCTCGCGGGGGCGGGGGGGGGGGGGGGGGGGGGGGGAAGAAAAAAAAAAAAAAAAAAAAAAAAACAAAAAAACAACCGCGCGCGGGGGGAACGCCCCCCCCCCCCCCCCCCGGCGGGGGGGGGGGGGGGGGGGGGGGGGGGGGGGGGGGGGGGGGGGGGGGGGGGGGTTTTTTTTTTTTTTTTTTTTTGTGTTTTAAAACACAAACCCCCCCCCCCCCCCCCCCCCCCCCGCGGGGGGGGTGGGGGGGGGGGGGGGGGGGGGGGGAGAAAAAAAAAATTTTTTTTTTTAAAAAAAAAAAAAAAAAAAAAAAAAGGAGGAGGGCCACCAAAAAAAAAAAAAAAAAGGGGGGGTGGGGTTTTTAAAAAAAAAAAAAAAAAACCCCCCCCCCCGGGGGGGGAAAGGGGGGAAGAGGGGGGGGGGGGGGGGGGAAAAACCCCCCCCCCCCCGCGGGCGCGCCCCCCCCCCCCCCCCCCCCCCCCCCCCCCCCCCGGGGGGGGGGGGGGGGGGGGGGGGGGGGGGGGGGGGGGCGGGCGGCCGCCCCCCCCCCCCCCCCCCCCCCCCCCCCCCCCCCCCCCCCCCCCCCCCAAAGGTTATGAAAATACCTATTAAAACAGTAAACAGGGATTCCACTCTTCATTAGTTAGTCCATTGAAATGATACAATTTGAGAATTGAGGGCCAAAGACCCAAACTGTACATTTGTCAAAGGACGCAATTTTATTTTTGGGACATGTAGGGGGGGGTCTATAGTCAATACATGCTTTACTTAAACCCAAGTTTGTGGGGTTAGCGCCCTTGTTTTTGGCTATATCACCTAAACTATCCATCGTACAAAAATTTGTAGACATATTTTGTAGCAAATCGCTTTGCCTACAATTATGTTGCCGAGGCTTTTTATCATAAATCCTAAATTCAAAAATTATGTGAAAATAAATCCTTTTTTGCTTATTAACTTCTTAATTTGATTTTATCAAAAAATTATGTCAGATCTTTTTCGTAGAGGATCTGTTTCTGAAAATTTTCCTCTATATTTTTTTAAAATTTTGTGAATTGGAAACGCTGTTACAGCGCTGCAAAGTTGACCGCGTTCGTGAATGCTCATGACAAGCCGGTCAAAACAACATTTTTACTTTACTTTTACGATCTCTCGTTTATTTTAAACAAATTTTCGAAAATTTTTGTTCAATTCCAACAATTTCACTAATTTATTACTGACTCTATTCCTCGTTTTTTTTACGTGTCATCCCCAGTAGGCCTATTCCACAAACAAGTAACAACTTAACTTTCGTTCAACCAATCAGCGCGAGAGGTGCGTTCCGTTTCACAATTTGACGGTTTCACTTCGATAGATTTAGAATAATAATACGTTAAATCGTAAGCCGTAAGATTTCAATCTAACGGTGTTTACAATTTTATGGTGACATACATGATAATCGGAGGCGCGGAGGAAGAGCAGCCCCCACCCGCTGTAACAAAGCACTTAGCAGTTAGCACAGGCATTATGTTAGGCGTTAGCCGTAGCGGCTAAGGCTGGTCATTCATACGGATATCCGTATGAATAGTCACTGCGTAATTTAAATATAAGGGAATCGATAAGGTCAATAAATTTTTTGGCCCTATCTGAATAATAAAACCTATGTACATTGTACATGTTATTTCAGTATTTTACATACTAGGAACCTAGGAAGTAAGACAGTGACATTCGGGACAGAAATGGAAACTTAAGAAATAAAACTTTGCCGGCTGGGTAAATACTAACGTTTCCTATAGCTTCTTCAATTTACTACTTACTTCGTATTAACTACTACATAGTTAAATCTTGGAACAAGAAACAACAGCTGTGTAAAATTTACGATGGACAGTTCAGTATGTTTGTTTACATATTTAACTGTTTTACTAATTTGTAATGTAGAAAGTTCATTTTTTCCATATGTTTATCCTAGAATAAATTTACAATCTAAAATGAACAAGATTTCTGGTGATGCCTTAATACTTACCCCTTATTTGGAGCGTCAGGAAATTGATTTGGCACGGAATCTCTCCTATGTTCAACTCACAGAGAAAATGGGCTTCTCGAGTCATGCCGGTTTCTTTACTGTCGATAAGAAGTATAATTCAAATTTATATTTTTGGTACTTTCCTGCTTTTAATAAAAATAAAGCAGCACCTGTCGTTCTGTGGCTGCAGGGAGGTCCTGGAGGCAGTTCACTTTTTGGATTATTCACTGAAAATGGACCCATAATTGCCAAAAAAGGAGGCTTTGCTCGAAGAAAATATCACTGGGCGGTGGAAAACCATTTAATTTTTATTGACAACCCAGTGGGAACAGGATTTAGTTTCACAAATGACAGTAAAGGATATTGTGAAGATGAAGCATGTGTTGCTAAAGGGCTCTATGTGAGTTTGCAACAATTCTTTACTTTATTCCCAAACTTGTTTGATAATGACTTTTATATTACTGGAGAATCATATGCGGGAAAGTATATTCCATCATTAGGGCTATATATACACCAAAGAAACATGGTATCAAAACAAAAGATTAATTTAAAAGGAATGGCATTGGGTAATGCTTATTGTGACCCAATTAATCAACTAGACTATGGAAGTTATTTGTATCAACATGGATTGATTGATTCAAATCAGCAGGATGTATTTTATCAAATGCAATCAAACATAACTAAGGAAATAAAGAAACAGAATTGGCTCAATGCTGGCATTCTCATGGATCAATTAATGGATGGAGACATGTCAAACTTCTCATACTTTAAAAACTTCACAGGTTTTCTAACATATTACAATTTCTTGATGATTAACAATGAAATAGATGTACCTGTGTTTAAAGACCTTCTCAACAATGATAAAGTAAGAAATAGTATTCACGTCGGAAACCTGCCATTTCATGATGGAAAGGAAGTAGAAATTTCTCTGGCAGCTGATATTTTGCAATCAGTAACAGCTGAAATATCGCAGCTTTTATCATATTACAAGATGTTATTCTATAATGGACAATTAGACATTATTGTTGCTTATCCCTTAACAGAAAATTTCTTGCAACATTTAGATTTTTCTGCATCAAATGAATATAAAACAGCTGTAAAGAAAATCTGGAGAGTTGGAGATGATATTGCAGGATATTACAAAAAGGCAGGAAACTTGACTGAAGTTTTAGTACGAAATGCAGGACATATGGTGCCAGGTGACCAACCTAAGTGGGCATTTGACCTTATAAGTAGATTTATAAAAAACAAATTGTAAAACTATTTTTATTAAACCTTTTTTAAATTTCAGAGGATTAGCCTCATTAATAAAGCCAATACTCATCAATAAAATTTTATATTATGAAAAAATAGTGTTATGTTTTAGAAATTCTAATTTTCTGGATGTGTATCTAATAAAATAGGCTTACATCTTAATTGTGAGTTAAAGAACTTAACAGAATTTTCTTAAGATGGTTAAGAATCATGGTCCACAGCTTCAAGTATGTTTAATAGAAAAGGAAAAGACAAGGTTTAATACAAATTTAATCACATTTTCTTAAAAGTACACATTAAAAATAAATAACAATTCCACTAGATAATTGGAACATTCAGTCCATTTCAAACATACCACTCAATAATTATTTACAATGTCAATTCTACTTATCTAATATTATTCTCAATTCAGCTTATATTTTCAGATTAAAATATTTATTACTGGAATAAAATTTATTAACACCAAATATAAAAAAATGTTTTTTCACGAATTCTAAAGTTATAAGGTAGTTAATGTTTTCCATTCAGGTGGAGGTTTTGGTGACAATGTGCATTACAAAATACTATTAAGCTACTATACAACTTGTTTTATCTTAAAACAATGTGATGTTATATTGCTATGGTTACTTGGATGGATACAAAATATTTACAGAATATTATATTTATTCCAGGTGGGTCAAATTATAAAATATAATGACAATTATGAAAAATGTGGTCTTAAAATGTTTGTAATTACATGCCACATGTAGTCAAAAACTCAGATTTGTATATCAGCCAGGAAAATTATCCATTATAAGAATACTATAAATAATATGGTAATGACACTAGTTCAGTCCTCACTGCTGGTCACATGACCATTTTCATACAAATTTGACTGGGACATGACTGAATCGAGCCTGTAGCAAAATACTTAAAATCTTGTATAAAATGAATTTTGCCTTTGTATAAATTCATTTCAGAAGTTCCTAGTATGGCTTAACACAAAGTACCACTAGGCATAATCTTTTCTTGCGTACTGACATTAACAATCTTGCTGGCTAAGCAATAAAACAGTTATCCATCGTACAATACTCCTTAGGCTAGTAACGCGGTAAGAGCATCGAGAAACTGTGTCCTTTGACTCACAGGTAGTACAAGAATAGAAGTGTCAACATAGTCTAAGATAACGGTGGCCCCACTTTTCTGCGCTGCTTGTTCAAAAGCTGCTCCAAATAAGCTAGAAATTGAAATAAAATATATTATGCTTACAATTTTAAAATAATAATTATTATTATACAAGAGGTATTTGTAGATGTCATATAATGTAATGTTGATGTAATATCTTGTTGCAATTTTTGAAGTTATACTTCCTTAGGCGCGTTATGAAAAAATTTATGAGAGTGAAATTTTATGATACGCGCGCACCGTGACACAAAATTAACAGAATGAAGTTAGTGGCGCATGTTGGCACTCACGACGCCTCTGTTCACTGTGTATTTATATTTATAATATTTATCCACATGCTTTGAGTTTCTACATTTAAAACACGTGTTTTCATTTTGTTTTCATTATACAAGTGCGAATTTAATATGTGCGTCTGAATTATAATCAGAAGTGATTTAAATTGAATATTTAAATCAATACTTATTAATATTAGAAAATAATAATATATATAATATTAATAAATATTTATTTATTTAATTTTTCAAATGTAAACTGAACTTTATTGACTATAATGACTCCTTTTCCAGTCTTCGATTATTTAATTGTAATTAATTATTTGCATGAAATCAAAAACTATTTTTAATAATGCCAAAGAAGTATAACTTCTTACGCGCGTACATAAGTACACGCACACTTTTTTTTATACAATTAAAATAATGATATAAGTTCAATTAGTAACATTTCAATACACATACTTATGTGGCTCCTCGTCATATCTCGGGGGTAGTCCAAGAAGCAGACACTGCCCATTGGGTAGAGGGGAACTTGCTACTAATGGTTTAGATCCGCTTGTAGCTGATGCAATCCATCGAGCCGCTTCACCCAGCCATAGTGGACCCTTGACCATAGCAGATTCTGAAGTACCCTGGAGCAAATAATCTGTGCTAATATATGCTGGAAAATCTTGCGGGAATATTCAAAACTTAAAATATTTTTGACATACTAATATTTCATTATTAAGAATCGAAATATATTACGCTTAGACCTTAGTTTTCCTTTATAAAAAAATGCAATTTATATTTAGAGGAATTTTTATTTAGGCATATTAAGAATAACTCAGCTGATATGTTAAAAGTTTGCCTGATACCTCTTGAACTATAAAGTAGTTGAAAGGTCCAGCCAATAGCAGTCCTCGTGATGAAAGTATGGAATGAGCTAGTCGAGCCACAGCCTCCAAGGCCTTTCTCGCAGCTGATACTCCTGAACAAAAATAGTATGTTTTGTATTTATCTGCCGATAGAAAAATTTCTATAGTTGACACGTGGAAAATATACAAGCGGAATACAACCGGAACCTAGTTACATGTGTAGACATAAAGATAATAATACTTTTTTCACCAATATAAACGCAAATGTATTATATTATTTGCCGGCGCTATAAGTTTTAAATTTAGAACCCAATCCAGATGTGCCATATTTATTCCACTTATTTTTTAATACATTTCAAGTAACTCAACTAGACCTTTTGAATAAAACCACAGAATATTTTTTCTTTACCTTGCTTCAGAGATTCATTCTCTCCGCTGACTTGAAGCACTGACAGAGCCTTTTGAAAGCCTTCTGCTTTTGGTAATGTCTCCTGAAATATAATATACATAAATATGTTACATACCACCGACAGTAAATTAACAAAGATAAACAGAAAAAGTTAAAAAAGAACTTATTAAGTGTGTGATTTTCCATACAGAGGTGTCATTGAACGGATGAACTGTTCGAAACCGGCATTAAATATCTACCGGGAATTAGGACTCTATACAGATAACTGTAATATACAGATTTTACTTCCATGCAAATCTCTTAAAAAATTCCTAATTATATATGTATGTTTTTTTTATTTGGAATTACAAGTCGATCGTTTTGAATGCGTTTAAGCGCCTACAGTAATTACTATAATATTTCTTATACCAAGATTTACATACACGTAATTTTTTTTAATAACAATGTGACTTCGAACTTTGAGTAATAACAAAGTTCTAAAATCTAAACGATCGAACAATAGTTACACTAGAAGTTGTTTTTAATTAGACTGCTATATGCAACGATACTTGAACGAAAACTATTTTAATCCAGAATTGTATTCAATACCTTTTTTAATAAACAAAGAAGTCAAATGACGCTAACGAACTTTACTTATGTGTTTGTACGAGTTTTGTTCCGTTTCCCTCATACTGTGATACGAAATATCAATTTTTTAGGTTGATAATGAAGAGATATTAAAATACAGCAGGACAGAAGCTGACTATAATCGTTGACTAAATTCGTGTATGTGGTGATGTTGGTTATTTCGACTATGTATTTGCGTGTTGTTCCCACGAGAATGTAAGTGCGTGCTCCTATTTCACCATGCCTCCTGCTGATAGAGGACAAGTCTTTGTTTTTAATTTATGTTATTACATATTATTAATTACTTAAAATGTCACATGGGACATGGTGTAATGGTTGCAGCTCCTTACAAATTTTGTAAAACAAAAAAATGGCGATTAAAAAGAGTGGCGGAGAGTTTATTGCCAGTGCTTCTCTCCCGTTCTACGCCCTTGATTTGAGAACTGGCAGTAAATGTAAAATTAGAAGCATTAATATGTATTTCTTTACTGAGAAGTCATAAGTGTACATTATGTTACCTACACGATTAAATGATTTTTTACTTTTAATCACCTCGTATCAGTGTGACAGTTAAAGAAGTGAAAAATATTAAGGAGCAGGCAGCTGATAGTTAACTTAATACTATAAGTAGAACTCTACACTTGTAGATATAAAAAGGGTGCGTGTACTTATGTACGCGCGTAAGAAGTTATACTTCTTTGGCATTATTAAAAATTGTTTTTGATTGCATGCAAATAATTAATTACAATTAAATAATCAAAGACTGGAAAAGGAGTCATTATAGTCCATAAAGTTCAGTTAACATTTGAAAAATTAAATAAATAAATATTTATTATTATTCTCTTACATTAAGTGTAACATAAATTGTATTATTATTCGCATGTTGTTTTTAAATTATATACAATGCCGTAGCATCTTCCGTGGGCAACTTCATTCTGTTAATTTTGTGTCACGGTGCGCGCGCATCGTAAAATTTCACTCTCATCTATTTTTCATAACGCGCCTAAATAAGTATAACTTCAAAAAAAACTTACGTGTTCTATTAACGCCATGATAGCATACACAGTGTCCAACGCCGCCAATGGTTGGGCATGGGGCTTCTGTAGTAAGAAAGTGGCACGAGTAGGGACGGGTAACTTGTGCTTAGGCGCAGCTGTCTCCAGAGCTGTAAGAAGACAGCGACGAAGTTCCACGTCCATAGAACGGTAGGCTTGGCGTGCTTGCTGGAGGGGAAACCTGAAATACATTATGAAATCTCAGCACATATTCATTAACGCTTAAACAGTTACGACACGCCAAGCAAACATTTAATCATAAAATTACTCATATCAAGTAAGCACTTATTTAAATACTAATATTAAAAAACTAAATATATTAAATATGTAATAATACTAATATTTAACAATTGCTCGAACGGTGAAGGAAAACATCGTGAGGAAAGCGACATGTCTTAGAGTTTAGACCCAAAGAGTCGACGGCGTGTATCAGGCACTGGAGGCTGATCACCTACTTGCCTATTAGATTTAAAAATGATCATAAAACAGATTCAGAAATCTGAGGCCGAGACCTAAAGAGGTTGTAGCGCCACTGATTTATTTTTTAATATTAAAACACATCACCTAGAAAAATACTAGGAAAACTCATTAAAAAAAGTCAAATAACCAAAGGAATTCAATACTTTTTGCCGCGCACCACCTCCATATGGAACCATCGAAGTACGCTTCCTGCCCTTATTCTATAATTAAAGGAACCTGCATTCTACGAATATTGCAATATTAATCTTTACCCAGTCAATTGGCCTTCCAATAGTTTAATTTAATTTTGAAACTCTTAAGATACAGTACCAGCATTAATTTATACCATATTCAAAAGTACCGCTTAAAGATTCATTTTTATGTTTCAAAATCTTATATTTAACAACTATTGCAATTCTATCAAAGTCAAACAACAAAGAAAAGCTAAAGTTATCTCCTTTAACTTACCCCATATCAGCTAATAACTGTCTTAAGCGACTTGCTCCCGAGCTCGCGTGTAACTTTAACTTAGGGGCAAAGCACGAAGCGTGACTTAGAGCTCCTTCCACTGACCACCAACGGTACAGAGGGAGCCACGCGTCTTTTTCTACTACTACGTGTGCTGTCTGTAAATAAATATGTTTTTAAAACAAAGTTCCTTAAAAATACTTGTTTAAATCATGTTGTGTAACACATTTACTAATTTTAAAACATAAAAAATTGACTAAGTTGGTCTTGTGTTTTTACTAGCATTACATTTGCGCCTTGTACACATGTAACGCGCGTTAACGCAGGTCAACGCGCGATCAATTCATTCTCAGTTCAAATGACTGAGAATTACCGAGAATGATGTTTCGAGAGCGAGAGTGTCAGTCGTGTTTCGATAGAGCTTAGAAAATGGACGTGGAACAAGCTATTATTTTGTGGTTATATATCTTCAGATTCACTCATTTTGAACTGAATACGAAAATAAGTCACAAAGAAAAGGGGAATTGCGATGAAAGTGCGCGCTCAACGGAACAGTCACCGAACGTTACATAACAAAGCGCGCGTTCGCCTGTGTCCCGAATTTTCTCTGAGCGTCAACGCTCGCTGACACGCGTCACGCGTCATGTGATCGCTTGTATGTAAATACCACGATGTCTAGTCAAAATTTTGCCATCTGAACATGGTCTTAGGGGCTGTCCATTAATCGCGTGAGGTTCGAAAAGCAAGAGAGTGAGTCTCAAACCTCACTATGTATCACCATGGGGGAGGGAGGGGTTAAAAAACATCACGAGATTAATGGACAGCCCCTTAAGATAGTATGCATCAAAACAACAGCGCTTATTCTAGATTCTAAATGCACCTAGTTCAAGAGCTATCAAATTTTTTTTTTAAATAGTCAAATCAATACCGACTTGTGATACCTTTGTAAAATAAGCCGAAGTATTGGTCCTTCGCCCAGATAGAATGCTTACCGTACTATGTCTTTGGGTATGCAAACAGCGGTTCAGGGGTTCAGCGTCAAGCAAACACTGTGCGGGTGGTCTTAGGTGTAGAGCCGAATGAGTAGCGCAACCAACCGCACCCGCCCATAAGGCTGATGCATTACATCGTGACGCTCGCACTGCCAGCTCTAGGGCTATACATGCGCTCTGAAAAAATTAGCAAAACTCGATAAACAATCTTGAAAGAGAACGCTGAAAGAGAATAATGTTATGTCATTACAGTTCGACAATCATCTTGATACTTAATATACCAATGTGGCCAACACTTCTACTGAATTGTTTGAAGTAACTATTGCTATATTGAAAAATTTAAGTATGCCAGGTAGAAAAAATTGAAAATCTGGAACTTTCCACCATCCTTGGGGTTTATGGGTGGTTTAATTGTTTAGATATTTATCCAAAAATTGTTTTATGTATGCCCTTATTCATGGAATGACCCCTTATTTGACCCAGTGAGTATCAGAGTGGTATGAAATGATGTAAAGTTGAAAGAATAGAGGTGGAACGAGTTATTTTATACATTTGCGTCATTTAATTTATCTGGGAGAGATGAGAATTTCTTAGAAGATCCTCCATTTTTTATAGGACAAGTATTGTTTTTCATGTTGAGTTCATTATTTTTATAAGATTTATTGTCTCCAGCCCCCACTCGCGTTTATGTGCTGCGTGAGTTATGGGGTTAAACTCAACAGAGCGGAAAGCTTTTGACTTAGTATTTGAAAGAATTTCTATTTGGAGAAGTAACTGGCATCGCAAAATCTCTTAGGAAATTTGACTTGAGTTAAGAAATTAGCTGAGAGCGGAAAGTATTGGACTAAGTATAGCCATTATGGAACCCCTTCTTCTTATACTCAATCTGACGTTTTCCTCTAATACACAGTAAACAACCGCCAACTTGGGCCGTCTGCGGCCCAGCGCACCGCGCGACAGCGAGTTTTTATATAAAACTCAAGCTTTATTTATTTTTTCATCTTATCAATACCTACGTTTATATAATCGTATCGTAATCTTTAATCTTAATATATATTTTATTACGTGTCACGTTGTTTATCCGCTATGGACTCGTAAACTACAGAACCGATATCAATCAAATTTGCACACCGTGTGTAGTTTGATCCAACTTAAAAGATAAGATAGCTTACATCTCAATTTATACCCGAAATATTATTTTATTGCAAAATATTTGTTTATTATTTGATAGTCACAATTCTAACAGATGGCGCTGTGTTGAAAGTACCAACGTTTCACATAAGCTACAATTTATGCACCATGCCTGGTGTTCTCCTACCGTTTCCCTTGAATAGTTTGCTACTATGTAATATAACAAAAACCTTGGCCACAGCAACGCTTGGCGGTCAGCTAGTAGAAGTAGTGTGTTTAGAATCAGTAAAAATCCTCGTTAATTGAAGCTAGTTTAACATAAAAATACTATATATATTATACCTTTTACCCCTTATAGATGTTTATTATATGTATATTGTATATATTATAGTAATCAATTTTATATTAATTATTATTCTTATTTAAACAACAGTAATATCTTACAGGTTTCCCATAGTAGGAGAATTGTGTGTAATTAAACATAAGAGTATGTCTCTTCTCTTCCCATGCCTTTCTCTCTCTTCGCCGTTCCACTACCGCCTCTAATCTCTCTGTACCCTGAAGGTTTTCATCAGGCACCTGAAACAATACAATCATAATTATGACAGCGATAAACTCTTTTTATGTACGTGATATGATAATAACAATGAGAGGTGACTTTTATTAATTAAAAATATAAATTGGTTATGATTCACGGTATAAATAATAATCGAGAAGCGCTACAACAACCCTTCAAGGGGTGTGATTCCAGATTGCATCTGTTCCTTTGATCATTTGTTAATAGAGAAGTAGATCCTAAGCGATCTTATGCCTTTTGTGTCTAAGAGATGCCAGTTTCTTCATGATAACTACCATCACCATAGCAGCAAGTGTCTAATGTGCATTTAGAAAGACACTATTATTGCCCAACTATGATTTGAACTCACAACCTCAGGGTTGAAAGTTGCATGCTTTTGCCACTAGGCCATCACTGTTCCTTTATGCTAACAACTACTTTAAAACAATTTAAGATACGCACATCTTCATCTTCATCTTCTCTGAATATGTCATCAAAATTTGGAATGTTTTCTTCATCATCTTTGTAAACTAGCTGCACCTAAAATGTTATAAATTGTAAAACAATAAAAATCAAAAACTGTACTTATATATGCATAATCTAAAAAAAAGTACAAACAAAAAATTACAGCTATGTGCACAGAATCTGATAAATTGACTGGTAATTAGCTCATATATAGCCATGAACAAAAAAAATATGATGTATTTGTTACTATTATTAGATATATAAATATTAAAGGGAGAATTTAATTTAAATACTTTCTGTATTTTTAAAAAAACCTTTTCTGTGATTCCTCAGTGGCTGCATAGTGCAGAAACTTTGCTGTCTATTTCACAGACCATTTTCATAAATAGAAAGGCAGGTAACAGTTTTCAGTACATTTTATCCAAAAGAATCAAAGTTTCACCAGGTATTAAACCTAAGACATCCGGGTATTATGTTTATTCTAAATCTTATGTTTTACCAACCATGCCATGGAAACAACATAAATAAATAAGCTGACTTGCACAGCTATTTTGTTTTCTTATACTATATAATAAATCACAAACCTGTCCATCACTATAAACATTGCAAATATCAGTAGGTTTATGGGAGTCTAATACAAAAAACACAACATCTTCTTCTGGTTGAAGTATATCAACTAGGTCTATAGTCCCGCCACAGTTCACTAGGACCACATACTTGATCTCTTCATTATTTTCGTCATACGCAGTCTTTAACTCGGAAATACCACCAACTGGCACTAGTGTGTAGGAGATATTATCACATTTAAACAAATCCTGTAGTATCTTGCACGCACAAACTGCATCCACATCATAATGGACTAGCAATAAGACACGCTGAAATGATATTAGAGATTATAATCGTTAGGCTACTATCTACCTGTTCTGGAGCTACCATCAGTCAAGTTACAATTTCAAGAAGTGAATGAATTTCTAATTTTATAAAGTTTTTAATCGAAAGCAACTAATTTCATAAACTTTGACTTAACGAAGACAAAAAAAATATCCATAGTTTTCGATTAGCAGAATTAAAAGTCCAGACTACAAGCAATTAAAGTTAGAAATAAACAAGACTACTTACATTTCCAAGAAGCAAGTTGTAGAAATCATTTTTGATATCTTCCACGAACATTTTATATCCTCCGTGGAAGAGATAAATATCATGAAATCATTTTTGAAATAAATAGCGTGACAAAAATCGTAGTTAACCAAGCACCTGTTAAGTTTTCTATCGACTTTTGCTAACATTTATGTGACAAGGGTGAAAAGTAAAAACTAAAAATGACAATGACATCAACAAACTTTTCGCGCCAAAATAACGAATCGGAACGTTCTATATTTTTTTTAATGGCTCTGGCACGGTTTGTGCATTAGCCAGCGTCAAGTATGGGATTTTTATCATTCGTGCTTTTTGCCTTAGAAATTCGATCATGTCCTCCATGTACGGTTTAGGCACTCGCCCGGTACCGCACAACCCTCCCAAAGGCCGAGAACAAATTTAAATTAAATTAAAACTTGCCCTCGAACCGGGAATCAAACCCGGTACCCCTCACCTAGCTGCCACTTAATAAGACCGCTAGGCTATGAGGCCCCCAATTTCTATTTTTTTTTAAGATTTTATGGCCTGGGGTTTTTTTTTTTTTAATTTTATGGTCTGGTAACGACACCTTTAAACCAAGTGTTATTACAGAAAGTGGAAATATTGTTATCAATTATTTTATATATATATATATAAAACAATCTCCAGAGAAGTCGACCAAGTGAGGGGTAATAGAGAGGAGGAAACTGGGAACACCGGAAATGTGGCGATTGGCGCGAGGACAGACGCGGGAGTTTTTGTTATTTGGTGGCGTGGTGTAAAAGATTGTTTTGGTGTTTGTGTGGTTTTAGTTAATTAAAAATTGTTTTGTAAGGAATAAAACTTCCTAGGTTGAGTGTTTTGTTACTTTTATTATTTATCGTTTGTGATTTCCAGATCAGAAGTGGATCACCACGTTTAGACCGTTTGTACTAATTTAGTACTTATTAGGTTCAGTATGGAACCTCATCTCGGCCGTAAGTTTTATTTCTTATAAAAGCAAAGTCTGGTCTTTCGTCTCGACTCGAGGGACAAAGGCATAGTCGCGAAAAACGGCGTTCGTGTCGGAAGCACGTGCGAAGCGTAGATTCCCGTAAGCCGCCTGGTAGAAGTCTCTATAGTAGTTCATCAAACCGCCGGAATCGGTCTTCCAGGCCGATGTATCGACGACCCTCATGCTCTCGTAACGCCGCGATAGTTCACGTATGTAGCTTTTGATAGGATCTTAGTGATTGAAGTATCGAAGCCAGACTACCTGTATCCGTGATAGCGTGAGTCCTTCGCGTCCTGTGAACGGGAGTCATTTAGTTTCTACTCCATTGGTGTACAGAGTTCTGCTAGTAAGCCAGGCTCAGGCATGGCTGAAGAGGTTATTGAGGGTAGTATTCCACACACACTGGATATGAAAACCAGTGAAGCAAAGGAGGAGGGAGCAGTATGTTGAAGCATTGAGATGTTCAAAGCAAAGTCTCACAACTTTTATATATCGCCTTTTGATCCAAATGTACACGACTTTGATGTTTGGTGCAACGAGGTTGACCGTGCCCGGTTCTAAATAATTGGGATGATCACGAAGTTAGGACGGATGGTAGTTGTTTGAAAGGAGAGAGTTGTGGTTAAACGATGGGTGACAAATGATCGATCGTGGAGTAATTTTAAACTAGATTTGATCGTTTGTCCACGTAACGTTGACATGGCTTCTGTATTATTTGAGGTAATGAGTACAAACTCTAATAAGTTTTCTACTTATGCGGAATACGCGCGTAAATCTTTGCTACGTTGAATATCGTTAAGGTTTATCCGATGAGCTGAAAACCGTTTGTTGTTCGAGGCATTAGCGATCCCCAAATAAGCCCCACAAATGCTAAATTACACTCAAGGTTTGATTGAATTTTTATCTGTTTATATAAAACCTAAATACGATTACCGCCAATCTAACAATACGTTCGTTCTTTTGTAGTTCAGGTCCGTCTTACAGCGAAAACGCGAGGCGTCTAGGTTTGATAATAACAAAATACTTGCCACACCTGTGGAAAATTAGGTAAAGAAAGCATGTCCTAAAAAACTTAGAGCTGATCCTACGACTTCCTCAGAGAAGTTTCACAAAACCACTCCAATGCATTAAGCGACAATCGAAGGTCGTTAAAATTGCACATGTAGCGTAAGGACATTTGATAGATTCATGTTTTCAAAAACAGCGTTCTAACAGTGGTGATAAAAAAATCAATGAAGTAAATTTTTGCTTAGACTTGACCCCAAACAAAGTAAGTAATCAGAGTACTTCAAAAGTACCAGTCGGTTTTGATCGATAGTGGGTCGGATATTTCTTTGATTCAGAGTAGTACTGAGATATTTTAATTTGAATAGAGTGCCAACTTATCGCTTGATGCGTGGAATTGGAAGTCAAGAAATTGAGTCGACTTCTCTAATTACGACAGTAATAGAATTTCCTGAAGTGTCATTAGAAATAGATTTATTTGTTGTTTCCTTCTCAGTGCATAAAGCACCCATTTTGATTGGTACCGACGTACTGAACCGAAAGGGTTTGATATACATTCGAAGTAAGGAGAACAGCGGCTTGTGAGGTCTGGTATTGTACCGATTGTGCAGATTGGTCGTGTGGACGAGGAGTCAGCACCCCTTAATTTTTTTTTTTTTTTTTAAAGACATCACACCAATTTACCTAGTCCCATGTTAGCTGGTGAAGCTTGTGTTATGGGTATAGGCAACGGTATAATACATATATAGATGATAGACTATAAATACATATTTAAACATCCAAGACCTAAGAACACCAGTCATACATCGATGTTCGTCTCAGCCGGGGATCGACCGGGACCCATGGATTCGCGTCAGGGGTACTAACCACGACCAATGGTTCAAATTAATATAAAATAAATTAATTGGTGCAGATAGGATAGATTATAACGATAATTCACGAATTTTCGGATTTATTCTCTGGCACTGCGGCCTCCACCGTGAACACAGGCAGAGGAAATTCGATTAACTTCGAATACCCCGAAAGTATGCCCTTACAACTTTCGATAGATGAAAAGAATAGGTTGGATTGTGCGTTTGTCAGTAAGGGTAGTCTCGTCTGACTAGCTTTTTTGGTCAAGAGACGATGATAGAATGTGCGTCGATATCGGGCCTCAATTCTATCACTGTCAGGGAAATTTCCTTGCCGCTAATCGAGACATGTTGAAAGCTTGGCAGTATAAAATCTTCACCAGTCTTATGGTACTGGATTTCACCAGGTGCCAATGAGGGACGATGACTCAATCAGAGACTGCCTTCGTGACACCTGAAGGACATTATGAATATTTGAAAATGCCCTACGGGTTGGCCAATGCACCAATTGTTTATCAGAGACATTTCCAAAACTTTAAAAACATTAATAGAGTGCAGCCCTTACGTATATAGACGACTTTACTGTCAAATTCAGTAGAGGAAGGCCTGACCCGTTGAAAGAAGTTTTACATACATTAAAAACACGGATTTTCTATTAATTTAAAAAATGTACCTTTTAGACTCAGAAATTGAATACTTGGGCGTCGGTCATGGTCAGGTTAGGCCGAGTCTGGGGAAGGTCGATGCACTTATTAGATCTCCAAAACCCACAAGTAGGAAGTTCGCCAGTTTCTAGGTTAGCGGATATTTCCGTCGTACATCGGGTAGCTTCTAGCGGCATGTATAGCAAAGTGTTAAGAAAAGGTTACAATTTTTGTGTTGAGCAGATACTGCTGGATTATAATCACTGTTTGACAAATGAACCGTTTTAGCATATTCAATCCCCGGCGCCTGGAATTCACACCGATGCAAGTGCTTTGTTTGGTGTATTTGTTAAGGAACATGCCGTAGGAGAAAGAGGTTTCGGTTATTTTAGTAAGTCCACCCAGGGCGAAGTCACGGTACCACAGCTATGAGCTGGAGACCTTAGCTGTCGTAGTGCTCAGCACTTCCGCCACTATTTGATTGGTATAGCCTTTAAAAGTGACTGATTGCAATTCATTAAATTGACGAGCGTAAAAAGATCTGTTGCCTCGTTGCTGGTGGGTATATTTACAAGATTTTAATTTTACTTTAGATTATCGTAAAGGTTTTTAATGCAACATGCAGATTTTCTGAGCCGTAATCCTCCTCTTTCCACTGCCAATGTGTCTCATATTCGGAATCCAAGCAGTGGGCGAAGATCGCTCAAACCGTGAGTGGAGACACAAGAGTTAATTTCTAGATGAGACGGCGCTACATACTAGGTATGTGATAAAAAATGATTGTACTACAAATTTACACCAACTGGAAGACCCGGACTCTTGTGTTACATCCCTAAGGGTCACAGACTCAGCTTGTTGAGGGTTCCAGATGAACATGATCATATTGGGCCGGACAGAACAACTGACTTAATATTAAGACACTTTTGTTTCCTAGTTTGCACAGTTTGTAAAAAAGTACATAAGTTAGTCTAGTATGTTTAGCACATAAAAAGTTCCCAGGGCTCCGTAAACGATTCAATCCGGACAAAGCCAGATATCCCTTTTTCTATTATACACACCGATGTCCTAGGGCCGCTCCAAGAGTCAAACGGTTTCAAATACGTTTTGATTATAGTGGAGATTTCCAGTATGTTTGCTCTACTCTCTGTACAGACAAAACACTGACGAGCTAAAACGAGTTTTTTCAAATGCGGTGTCATTATTGGTACGCCGTCTAGATGTTCGCTAGAAGTTCGAAAGCACTACATTCCAAAATTGGTAGTGATTTGGGACTGAAATTATCAGGTAGTGAAAATGGAGCGGAGCGGTACTGCAGGACAGTTCTCAACATGCTACGTGTTGAAGTAGGCAACAAAGGTTCCCAAGGTCCGATGTGCTGTGGAGGAAGCTACTTTGAATATCTCAGCAAGTACCACGCAGACTCACCACTACAGTTACTGGTCGGTATTGACTTACTCCAGTCATAGATCGTGTGCGAGATGTGGCACTTACTAACGCTAATCCCAATCGGGAGGCTCTTTTAACTCTTCGCAGACAACGAGCTTCAGAACTCCTTGCAACCAATCAACAGCGCCAGGATGCTACGTTAACGAGGGTCGACGGCAGCCACTCACTTTTGCTGTCGGAGACTTTGTGTTGGAGCAGACTGCACAAATCACCGGCAAACTGGACTCCGGCATGCGCGGGCCTTAAAGGTTATTCGCGGTTACCGGTGGCACCTACGAGTTAGAGAAGGTCCTATGGGAAAGACCCAAGTGAGCTGAAAATATGATGTTGTGGCAAGGGAGTACCCGGTGGTGCTCAGTTTTTTTGAGACGGTGAGCGAGTATGGGTAAAGCAATAGAGAACAGCAAGGTATGGGTTTTTTCAAATTTTGTGGTGATGTGTTTAGGCCACATAGAGAACATACAAAGGTAGGGTCTCTGTGACAATTTTTTTTTCTGGTGCAATTTTAGGCCACTTAGAGAACATGCAAAATGTATGGGACTCTGTTTTAACAAATTGTCGTTATGAGAGCACTAGAAGCCGCTGTGTTACGACAGTGTATTGCAAGATACTGAGTTTTATTTTATTGTGTGTCGAAGCTATCTAATTCTATAATATTTGCTTTTGATAGACCTTATCTTTGTTAGTAGTTGAATAGTACTGGTATTGAGAAAAGAGATAAATTCATTTTTCATCCCTTTCAGAATATGCTCAGGCTATACACTAAACTAGGTAATTACTTACAAGTTCCTTCTTTTAGAGACTGCATTAGACAATAAGGCAGTTGCAAGGGATGAAACAAATGAAGAGAGAAAGGCTATATTAAGTAATGGTGGAGCGATGTCAGGAACGGCGTCTTTAGGTCTAAGATCTGATCAATTTTTTTTTTTAAATAGGATTTTCATATGGCAATAAAAGAAAAATTTCATTGTCAACTGAAATTTCGGAATTTTTTTGTTGCTTCAAATTTCCTTTAAAAGTGATAAAATCGAAGAAACCTCTTCGATCGCAAGCAAGACATATTGTTTTCAATGTTTATCAAAGAAACTTGATCAACAAGATGCAGAACATACCATCATCGAATTGGCAGTGCGTTTGTTAGGGAATGACAGTCTTAACTTTGGTTTATGGATTTGTGTTGTTTAAATTTGGTTTATTTCAGGGTTTTTATACCAAAAAAACTGATTTTGATTTGAATTGATCAGAAACAAGAAATGGTTTTACATTGTTCTTTCTCTTGGACGATATGCGAAAATCTTGTGAACATGTAATAAAAATGTAAAATAAGTTCATGAACAAGACGTTTTGAGATGCAGGAGGAAAGGTTTATTATAAAACGGTTGAAGACTTTTTTATGGAGTGCAGTATTTGGAACCATTTTAAAGTTCTTAATTAATTAATAAACTAGACAGGTAATTGTTTTCACTAAATTTCAAACCCCAAGAATTTCAAAAATATGGAAAATTTTTATATATTTGCATAATACACACAGAATAGCCGCTATAAGGAAAAAAAAAGTATCAAAACGTTTTACTCCCATTAATTTATTTATTAGCCGGATACAAGTCCATTGGCACGTTTTAAAACATTCCGTTTTACTCCAATTTCCCCAGTATTGCTAGCGTCAATTTCTTTTTTCCCTTTTTGCCATCAGATCCTGGTAGACCTATTAAACAATACAGGAAGTCGACCAAGTGAGGGGTAATAGAGAGGAAACTGGGAACACCGGAAATGTGGCATTGGCGCACGTGACAGACGCGGATTTTTTTTTATTTATGGTGCGTGGTGTAAAAGATTCTTTGGTTGCTATAATTTTATGGATTTAGTTAATAAAAATTTTTTGTAAGGAATAAAACTTCCTAGAGTTTATTTTATATTTATTTTATTAGAATATATATAAGGAAACAACTATAAATATTTACAGTATTTCTTATATTAATCTTAATATATATATATATATATAAGATTTGCGAGGTGTGCGGGTGCAGTGTTGGGGCCAAATCGCAAAACTTTTTCTCAATTCTGAAATCAAGAGCATTAACAGTTAACACCTTCCTATACCTATATGCAGTTTTGTCTGTTTACTGTTATTTATCAGAAATACCTTTGTGTGACGGTACCCACATAAAGGCAATAGTTACATCTTTCTTAGTTTTTCTTTCTTTCGTTTTTACCAAGGCAAAATCTTTCATAAAATAAATAATATATATATATATATACATATACAGTTTTAAACGTATCTAAGTAAGTAAACGTTTTGAGAGTAGCATGCTTAAGACTATTTATTTATAAGACTCAAAGAGTCTGAGAAAATCAGAAAATATTTACAATTGTTTTTATAAGTAAAGCTGATATTATGGATTAAATTTTTAGCCGAATTGTGTTTTTTAAAGATCACAATATTTTTTTACGCTAATACGCCTTATTGCCACCATACCTATAATATTCGTAAATATATGATTTAAATAAATTGGACTTTTATTTCCCAGTCTGTCTTGAGAGGTTTCGCTTTCAATAAAAACCTTAAATTCCGCATTATTAGAATTTTCTGGGTATTATCTTTGGTAATTAGGCGATATGGCGAGTGTCATTCTTACCACCTCCGCCGGCAGCATCCGAAACATCCTGGGGATCTTCAAGCCTCCGCTGTGGTCTCTTATTTGAGGTGGGCGAGTCGGGCCCGTGTTTTAATATTAAAAGAACGTGTATAGTTATATACTTAATTCATTAAGGTATATTTAAAATTGATTATTATAAATGTAATTATTATTTAAATGAATATTTCATATAAATATAATTATGTTCCTTATTTAGACAAATAAACGCAATGCAAAATAAAACTTACAGTATTTATTGGTTGCAAGTTGCTCGCGAAATAGTCTTTTCACACCTTAGCATAAGAATAAGCGATCACACTCATCCGTTTTTGGTACACGTAAAAAATATATTACTAATATTTATATTAGTGAAACATATATCTTCTAACTTCTAAGAGGATTAATTTAAACCTACATTTACAATTAAAAAAAGTAGTGTAAAGAAAATGGTAAACTTTTATTTATAGTAAAAACATAATTTATAAGTTATTAGACATAGATTTTTGTTTCTTATAACTTTCTACATGATGATGTGCAATTTTATAAGCCAATGTTTCGGGTCGGAGTAAATTAGATGTCAAAGCCCTATGATATGATTTTAAAACAGATTCGTCAGTTTCTTCAGGATAAAGATAAGCTTCTATACCATAACATAATAAATCTTCTGGACAATCAAGGACTCTTAAGCATCCTGCATACTCTGACCAAACCAGTTTTCTCCATTTCACATTGTGTCTTTGAGCCAAAGGAACTAACAGACAGGCAGCAAATATATGGTCTCCATAACTAACTGATTGAAACTGCTCTAAAAACTGTGTATAAAAATCTTGAAAATTATACAATCCAACTAACTCCTTATCAAAATCAAACTTAATTCCTTTTTTAAACAATAACTGTGTACATTTTGACAAAAGCATTTTAATCTTATTGTCTAGAAATAATGAATTATCACATAAAAACACACACATTATGCGACAAAATCTGTCTGTAATATCAATATCGTTCAAGAGGTCTGGAAAACATATTTCATTGAATAAAATCCATTCTAGGCTGCAGCGAATTGTATTTTCTTTATCTGTTGCTATTTCTTTTATTTTTGTAGAATGTTTTCCAACTATTGCTGGACTTGGAGTTTCTTGACTCTTACTATATAAAGATAATATAGGCAAATATATCCAGTCACGTGGTAGGATGGGATTCTGCCATAGCTTGTATACAATAAATGGCCCAGTATCCACATAGTTCAAGTTTATAACTTTACAATAACACAATTTTATATCTTCAATATTAGTCAGTGCCTTAGAGAAACCATCTGCTTCAGTCAGTGACACAAGATTGAAACGTCTTTCCGCTGTAAACCACTCCTTATTGAAAATAATATTTACAAAGAGGTAATTCAACTCTTTTCTCTTATCTATCCTAAATATGTAACATAGCTTACTTGCCACAGCATAAACAAGATCTTTTAAAGATTCTGGGATTTCAGACTCAATAGAAAGTTTTACTAAACTAAATAAGAAATCTACTTCCATTCTTGTAAACCAGTTATTTATCAAACATGGTTTAGCACTTGTTACTTGTTGTAAGTATGGAAAGCTTTCGCTCCAAAAATGATTGTGATACAGTCCTATTATTTAAAACATACAATAGTTTAAATAGTGATCCTAAAACTGGAAAAGGTGAAACAGAATTTAATGTGGGAAGAATTTTTTTTTCTGAATCAATAACTAATGTTCCCAATGAAACTAAATTTTCTGTGAAATGTAGTTTTGTATCTTCTATGCCTGATAATAAATTTGAACTAGGTATCAAATTGTTTGTTAGCTTTTGATATCCTTGAGATTTACTTAATTTAAGAAGAACTTCATTTAACATTTCAGTAGCAATGTTGTCAGTTATTAAAACATTTTCAAAACAATTTAAAATGGAACACACCAATTTTAAATGACCACAAGTATATGCATCAAGTTGCGTCAAATGCAGTAACCATTTCTGCATTCCATCTTTGAGTAATGGATAAATCTGTGCTTTAAAATCCATATTAATTTCACAGTTAATTAAACCACCAATGAATTGCAGAACTACTGCACAATGAGTTGCAGATAAAACTGATGAGTTTATGAATATGCTTGTTCCTTGTACATGTTTAAATAGTGTTGTTATCACTACTGGACACAGTGTCTTAGCATGCTCTATTCCCAATTTAAATTGCAGTAAATTAGATAATATATAATATGATTCTATCTGCAACTTCAATCCGTAAGTCCCATCTACTCCCGAGGTGATATACTTGGATATAGGTTTCAATATATTGTAATTTTTAATTAATTGTTCACCAATTTCTTTAGATGTCAATGTTAAAACACGTAAAAACTTTAAAGCCGCTAAAATTGGTTTGTTATATACAATGGTTAGATTAAACATAAAATTGACACTGCAGATTGGTACAAAGTGATTAATCACTGCATTCATCAAATGTTCAGTCTGAACTATTTTACTTGCAGTTTCCAACGAATCTCTTGCTAACCGAGTTAATATTTGCAAAGAATACTGTACACAATTAAAAGTAGGCTTTATTTTATCCAGAATGTAGAACAATCTTTGTAGAATATCTGTTCTTATCAAAGCAGCAATTAGGTCAATTTCAGCCAAATGAAAATCTTTTATTTCCGATTCTTTTAGTTCAATTTCTTCAATCTCAGACTTATCATTCTCTAAACATGGCTGAATTGCTCCTTCTTTCAAGCCAATTATAGCATCTAGGGAAGCTTCGTCTATTCTGTTATATAGTAAATTTCTCATAGCTTTTAAAGCTGGTTCCAAAATTATAAGTTTATTTTCATCCATAGATATACGTATAATGAAGAACAGCTTACTTAAAGGAATTTCTATAATATTTTTATATGTCCCCGCATTATAGTATTCTAAGATACCAGCCAAACAATTCAATGACATTACCCGTTGTTGTGGAACACCTGATCTTGATAGTTCAATAAGCTCTGTTAATGAATACCCTGGCCTATGAGACTCTTCTCCATGATGAAATAAGATCTTAGTCTTTTCAGTATATTCCATTGTGTACGGTAAAAGGTAGCCATTAAAATCAAACCTTGCCTCATATGGCTCATTAGACTTAATCTTACAATCATAAATACCTTTTATCCATTCTAACTTATCTACCTCTAAGCTATCAAAGTGAAGCCATTTGTCAATATTTGGATGAGAAAGAACATCATTCTCCCATAAGCTACCATAATCTATACTATCTTCTTCCGGCGTAGCATCAGTTTTTATTGTAACTCTATTACTTTTTTTATTTTCAGTTATATCCATAGCTTCATCTTCTTTTTCTATACATTGCCTTTCTTGTTGATTTCTTTTAGACTTGATAAAATCTACCAAATTAGGGTTTAAGCTTTGAAGTAATTTTTTTCTTTCTTCTAATATTTCATTTTCTGACATTCCACTTAAAACTTTTACATTTTCAATGTGAAGTTCATCTGCTGCCTTGTTAGTTAGTATATAACTTTTTTTTGGGAGATTAAGATGCTGATTACTTTCAATAATTATAGACGAATCATCTAATAACATTTCATGACTATTGGTTTGTTTTTTCACTTGATCACCTTGTTGCTTTGTTTTTTTCGTACTTAGACTCGGGTTCTGTGAGACCACATTAGGAAAACCTTGTGCCGGAAAAACTTTGTATTCCAAGTCAATGGTTGCTTCAGTATTTTTTTCTATAATATTACCCAAAACTAATGGTAATATTTTTGGAAAATAAACGTTATCATCGTCAAATAGAGAAGCTTTGCTATGAGTTATGTCGTTATTCTTTTCTAAAATATCTCCAACTAGACTAGGTTTATTTTCCTCAAAACGAGGCCGCTTTTCGGAGTAATTTGTAAGCCCCTTCGATTGTGCATATTTTGAAGGTTTTCTAATAGTCGTACATGAAGTATTTGTTCTTTTTGTTGTCTGATGCTGTGTACGACATATATTAACAACTTGTGCCGACGGTTGCATATTTTCATTTTTTGACTTTTCTTTTAGGAAGTCTGCTTGCATGCGAAGTATATCCTCTTCATTTTCACCAGGTTTTGGACGCCGTATCATATTTACTTGTAGTAGCTTTAGTTAAAAGTTTAAACACTTTCATATGAGGATACTAAAGTCTAAACGTCGTAAATCGTAATCTAGTCCAAATTTATAGATAATTATATTTAGTAATAAGTATGTGGTCTGTGAGTTTGTGACGGACAGAGTAGTAAAAGAGTGTTTTTTTTGTAAACAAATACTAAAAACCATAGATGAATAACTTCACCACAGCGACAGGTGTGAGGTGACCTTAAAACTAAAGAATAATACACCGCGTAAAATAGCAAACATAGGGATAGGTTGGTCTTTTATTGTCACGTTTTATTTTACGTAGGTTGGTAGTATTTTCCTTCGAAGACAGTATCATTCTTAATCCCAATAACTAAATAATATTTATACCGTATTGACCATTATACCGTATTTTTTTTATATATTAAAAGAGATAAATTATAATAACGTTTTGAACACATCAACTCTGTTATCTGTATATGTCATTTATAAATTGTCAGATGTGTCATGTGAATTGTGTATGTCAATAACACGTTTGTAGCTCTACAAAACCTAAACTAAAAAGTGATAACACGTGAATCGTGATCGGATTATTGTCGAGACCCGTTTGGCTCTCTAAGAAATCTATGAATTTACACTTCAATTATCAATAATTGGTAGAGTCTAACGTATTGATCAAACGCGAAATCTTGCAATTAATTCAAAAATAATCAAAGTGATATATTAGCGCAGATATTATATTTCTGAATTGTGGTTGGTTGTTGCGAATTAAAACAACTTTTTTGTCTTAACAAATATAAAATGCCAAAAATTAAAAAAAATATCGAAAATTTAAAACACCCCAACAGTCGCAAAATGATGTCTTTAGCGAAGAAAATTAATAAAGAAGAGAAGAAAAATAATAATAAACTTGGAACCCACATTAAACACAATTTAATTGGAGAAAAGATAATGTGGTTTAAAGACAGGCTTCCTGTAGGATGCCATGTATTAACTAGGCCACAAACATTAGAACTTATTGAGAGTTATTTGGCGCGTTTTAATGAAGAACTAGATCAAATAGCTTTAAAAAACTCAATGGGTCAAAGGAAAAACCGTCAGCATGCTAGTCGAGAAGATGTCATAAACATAACGAAAAAACGAGAAATTGAAGAGTTTGAAACATGTGGCCTGGAAATGCCAGACTTAATGGATATACATCAGATGGAAGTATTAAGAAATTGGAATGGAGAGTTAAGGTTCTTGCAACATTTTAAACTGCGTAGGTATGCAAGAAAACATCTTACATAGCACAAAGAATATAATTACAATTCCCACTAATTAATACTTTTTCTAAGTTCTTATGTATCACCTCTATAACTGATAATACAAAATTTGTAGCATATATGAACAATATTTAAAACACCAATAAATGAGTTTTTCTTTTTGATTAATAACAAACCTATAAATCACATTATTATCTAATTTCTTAACTCTAAATCTCATAGTAATAAAAAAATATAATTGAGCCTTAGTTATTATTTTGACAACATTTAAATTCCTTAGTCATATTATGTAGTTTTTGTACGAGCTTACCTGATTGATTTTTTTTTATTTTCCTGACAGTGGGTGCATGGAAGAGATGGCTTGAAAGTTATAAGGCCACCTGTTGCCCCATTATTATTTAATTATTCTATATACATAATATATTGAACTGACGTTTGGAACAGTGTCAAATAAATAAAAAAATTAACTACTAATAAAAGACCAATTGACTAAACATAATATATTTACACAATAACCTACATTAATACAAAAAGTTATATAATATGCAGAATCAAATTATTAGTGTACATAAATATGAGTTTGTAAATTTAGATGTGTTTTAATAACACAACCATTTGTCACATATTTTAGGTATTGGTAACTGGGACAAAAATAATAGATAAAATATCATTATATGTTGAATATGGCATGTATTTAAGTAAGGAAAAAAGTGACTTACTTAATTATGATAGTGTCATTAAGCTCTGAAGCTTGGCAACTTAATGGAAAACAAAAAAAATAAATTACAATATGTATAAATACTATTATTTTAAATTTGATTCAAGATAAAACTTGTTACAGAAAGCTCATGAATGTAAAGCATGAATCAACACATTCAATTAAATTATATGTGCTCTATTACAACTAACAATATAGCCTTTGTTATATGAGGAGATACCATTTATTTATTTTTATGAAATACATGTCCTAACATTTTGACTTTATTTAAGCAGTAAAATAATTCATCGTAAGTCTGCACATTCGCATAAATCAAAATAAATAATTATGTGTAGTTTATGCACCAGATCATTTCTTTACTATTGAAGTATTTCATTTAGCATAATTTCAAAATATCCTATATATATAATAAATATTTTTTAATAAATTATGTAATTCATATATAGAGTTTGCTTATCATTAATTTTTATCAGATTTCATAGGTACAATTTATGACAAAACATAAGAGGAGACAATGACTGACTTAAACACTAATAAAATTCGAAAATAATTGAATTAATTTAACTTTTTTTTATTAATAGAGATCAATAGTATTTTATTAAAACTATATGACTTGAAAATCAAGGTAAACTTAAACAATTCATTCTCTCAGTATATATAACATTATGCAATAATTTTATTTTATTAACAAAAGATTCAAGAATGTATATAGTTTATAGGCACTTTAATACAAACTATACATACAGAATATTATCATCATAGCATAGAAAACTATTCCAGAATTTAGATACATATTTGTAATCCTTTAACAATTATCAATAGCTACCCAACTTAATTTTTTTAATAGAGGAAAAAGTATTAAGTGATCTGTTTAATCAATGGCTCTAAACTAATTACTTAATTTGCAGTATTTATTATTATCCTGTAAATTCCGCTAAAAAAGTACAACTCTACAAGTTGAGGGGCAATAGAGAGCTTGTTATATATATCAGTCAACCTTAAGAACACAACACATAATTTTATGATTTTACATCTCCATAAAAAATAATCAAGTAAATAAAGGCAGGTGGTAGAAATCATACCCTCTTTGTCCTCTTGCAGCAAGCCAAATGTAAACTACATGATAAGCTCCAGGGACAAAGCAAATCATGCCAGCTACAAAAAACACAGCACCTTGTAGACCATTCTCCGGTTCAGCTACAGCAAAGGCACACATGCCAAGTAAACCAACTCCAACTATAAGTAGTATTACAGCAGCACATACTGTTTTCCAATTTTCCCGGACCTTTGGGTGATTCCAGCAATATAGAGATTGTGAAGCTTCTACATATTCATGTATGAGTGAATCAGAGTCTCGAGATGTTGTATCTTCAGTATATTTATAGGTTTTACTAAAATAAAGAATATATACAAATAAGGTGCCCTTGGTCATTGGTAAAATTCAAGTTATAAGACTAAACTTAAATTTTATTAATTACTTTTACAAAAAGTATCTCAGAGTGAAAATCTTACAACTGTGCTGTCAATACTTCAACAAGAATTTAAATACATTTATTGTATATTAATTATCTATAAGTAAATATCAGATTCAGACTTTACAACACACTTTACATACAAAAATTAATATTAGAACCTATCTGTGAAGAATTTAAATATCCAAACATCAGGAATAAACTAAGATATGAAACTAAGCTTTGTTAATTATATTTTCACAAGGTTATTGTTTATTTACATTGTTTGATAACGGCGTGACACGTGAGATTAATTTTAAATACATATGGGTTCAAAGTCAAAGAGATTCAAAAGAATTAAAGATAATCAGAAAAATTTTGATATGCTTACTTTAACAGCTTTACGCTATAGCAACTATTACTATTTAAATCAGAAACCTTTGCCCGATATATAAAAATGACTCACAAACATCGAAACAAGATAATAGTAATGACTGAACTTTTAAGTTATTGAGAATAGCACGTTTTGTAAATCTAGGAATTTATAAAGTAAAGGGCTTACCTTGAAATAAAATCGCCTCCATTCTTAAATTTGTTTTGTATCGGAGACCTATCAACGGTAGCACCATACACTTTGATGGCTTCATCAGTTTCTTCTTCGAATGCATCGTCAATGGAAAATCGCTTTTCAGTGTTTCCAAGCGTTCTCGTCATTTTGAATATTTCCTACTATTTAGAGATGTAAAACATAACAATTTATTTATGAAATTATATTTATTACTATCGAGCGAAGACAAAACGAAAACACAGCTGTCACCAAATATAAAAATTTGTGTGAGCGCGTCATTCGTCAATGTCCAGCCTGGATAAAAGGTAAACAAATCTGTGGTTTACAACAATCTGAGGTCTAGCCGTATTACTACCGAAAAGTTTTCTACATACACTGCCGCTTTTGCGTAACTGTATTTGTCGAAAACGCTTCGTTCCGCAGCCTAGAGACATGTTCGAGGGTAATGTAAACCACTTCAATGAATTTTTCTACTAAACAAGACATTGGTAAATTAATGCAATTGCCAAAAATAAAACTATCAAATACATAACATACAAGTTTTATTAATTCCTTACCTAAACAGGTTTTGCATTAATATATTAACTAGTAGCAAATCACTGATATAAACTAAAGTTAATTGATATAAATATTAACTGAAAATCAATATGAAACTCAAATTTATATCTAAGAGGTTGGAGCACCAATATCAAATCTATACTTAATTAAGGGTCATAATTTCATACCAGACTAGGTTTCTATATTATAATTAATCCCTTTTTTTATTTCATTGAGTACGTCTTGCTGTTTTACAGATTCTCTCTTTTAAAAGTAGAGATAGGTTTTAAACAATCAAGTTTTATAAATTACTACTTTACTTACACTGAAATTGGGTTTATGGTAAATGGTTATACATATCAGAGACAATTCAAACTAGTAGCAAATTACTAATAAAAACTAGACTTATTCGATCATATTAATTCAAGATCTGAATTAAAATTGACATTGAAAATGTTCAAGCACAAAGACCAAACCCAAAGCTTTTCGTCTGTGTTTTTGAAGTTATACTTCTTTAGGCGCGTTATGAAAATTTTATGAGAGTGAAATTTTACGATGCGCGCGCACCGTGACTTACAAAATTATCAGTATGGGCCAGGAGTGAGCGAGATGGGAATAAGACAATCTACAAGTAAAAAGAAATAGAATATGTTTGACGTTAGCAGCTATGCAAAGAATTTTGAATGACCATAATGACATTTGTAGTACCTTTTAAACAAATAAAGGAGTTTTAATTATTTTTTCCAAGAAATTTAGCAATGCTTTTTCACAAAGACCTATTGTTACTTAGTTAAAAGGTTATGAAACATACCTAGTTATTAAATTGAATTAATAATATAATAAAATAATTATTATTATTAATATTAATTAATAATTAAATAATATACTAAATATTAAATATTGTTAAATTATTAACGCTAAATATTTATTATTAATTATTTAATATTTAAAAAAAATAAAGAAAGCCAAAGAAGTATAACTTCTTACGCGCGTACATAAGTACACGCACAATTTTTTTTTAATTCCTTGGACTA
This sequence comes from Pieris macdunnoughi, assembly GCA_905332375.1. Classification (NCBI taxonomy): domain Eukaryota; kingdom Metazoa; phylum Arthropoda; class Insecta; order Lepidoptera; family Pieridae; genus Pieris; species Pieris macdunnoughi. The sequence goes on from CAJOBZ010000006.1 coordinate 4,240,446, forward strand.
TCAACTGCTAATCATTATTCTTTTCCCTCTTTATTTATCAATCCGCAGTACTATTTCTATTGTTTCTTTAAAGCGGTGACTAAATATGTTGCTTCTTCATTTTGCAGATTAATTGTTCTGAGATCTTAAAAAATATAAAAGTATGAGTTCTACTAATTATTGTATATCGCGATTATGTAGGTATAAGATATTTTATTTATTTATAACCTCAAATTTCTGAGAGTAAATGAAACAAACCATAGTTAATTTCAACATGCAATTTTTATTCATATAATACTTTGTATCTTTCCATAAATTCCACTAAAATCGAAAATTGTTCGACCTTGCTCGCATTCTTTATGTTCATTTTGCAGCTTTCTATTGCAAATGTACAATAATATTGTAAAGTTTTTACTTTTATTCGTTTTATAAATGTGACATTAGGAATACATTTAATCCAGAGAAAATATGACGGAATAAGTCACGAACAGCAGCTCGGAGATACGCTGTCGACTTTACGGTAGTGTAGTAACGTGTGTCTTGGCTGCGAACGAAGTGTTTTCGACAATACAATTACGCAAAAGCGGTGGTGTATGTAGAAAACTTTTCGGTATCAATATGGCTAGACTCCCTGTACTAATTGGCTGATATTTTTGATATTATCATATTTATTTTCATATAAATATAAACAAAAACTAAAACTCTTCACTTTAAAAAAACTTAACTATAGTTTAGATCATTATACTTTTACGAGAACGTTTAAAGCAGCAAGATAAAATGAAAATTACAGTTTGTATTTAATAACATAAAAACTTTTCGTTAAAACGTCCAAAATATAACATGCATTTAAAACGGTAGTCCCGAATCATAGCAAACGGCAGCTTTTGAGATCACGCAAAAATATGGCGGATAATCGCTGTTTTTTCGAAACATTAATTTCTGTTGACTACCGAAAAGCGCGAGTGTAAATGTGTGTCTTTTCGAACAGTGTCATGGCGTTGCTAATTGTATCCCGATTCACGCCTATTGGGCCTAGGCTACCTACCTATCAACACGAACTTTCGTCATTTACATACAAATTTAGTTTCTGACCGTACTTACTGTTAAGGTATCTTGACTAAGCCCCCTTCCTTTTTTTTTAAATTTTATGGCCTGGTAACGAGACCTTTAAGCCAAAGTTTGGCGTTGGTGGGGTCACGCCTGTTGCAAAGTGATTTGGTCGCTCGTGACACAGCGTGGGCTATAGTGCGTTTTCCAATTACAGCACTAGAGCGCATTATGCGGCATAATGCTTAACGTTGAATGTTACCAACTACAGCAACGCTTCGCACAATTGAGCACTCTCAAAAGTAATGCTCTCGCGTGCTTCTCGCAATCAATACCAACACAGTGACCAGTGTTTTTCTTTAAGTTGGCATCGATCGAAATTTTCGTTAGTAAATATTATTTATTGTTGAAAAATTTGTAAGGCTTTCGTTTTGTCGTAGATTTTGAAAATAATTAAAGTTATTTCAAAATGTTAAAAAAATATAAGTATGGATGTAGGTAAGGTTATAAGATATCTTTTTTGTATTCCACATTTAAAATATGAATACAATTTCATTTTAAAATTCGGATCTGTAAACAAATTTATTTTACAGGATTATACTTTTGTAAACATTGCAATGGTTTTGAAAAATTATATATTTTTTTAGAAATCATTTAAAAAAGTTACTCAAAACGTAAATTATGTAAACTTCTTACATGAAACTAAATATTTTACTGTTAATTTAGCTTGATAAAACCTTATATTCTTTAAAGGTTTTCTCTTAGTTCATGTTAATGAAATAATCAAAATCCCATTTTACCCAAAATAAGCGTAAATAGTTTTCAACCAATTATTATTGTTTACCACATTATTTATACATTAATGAGGTTGCTAACTCTATTCAGAACTTTTTTTTCAACACTGACTTAGCGCACTCTGCTGATGCATTTGAAAACTAATTTACGGTCTAAGCTTCAGCGTAATGCGGCATTGTGCGGCACTGAGTCGCATTATGCGCTGTAATTGGAAGGCAACATATTAGTCTACTGTCAACTATGAACTATGTTTTATTCGTATACAAATTTAATGTTTCATCTTCTATGTTAGAGATACTTGATAGAATATTATTACTAGTGTGATAAGTGATTAATGATTTACACTTAACATGTGGATCATTAAGGAACCTGGATTAATTATATATTATATTTAATATACTTAGTACAGAATACAACAGTTTACTTTATTATTTATTGGTGCCGACTGTTTGAGGAGTCACAGTCAAATATTTAAAGTAGAAGGAAAGTTATACTTTATAAATAATGGTTAACAAAGCTTGGAACAAGGTTACTCCCACTTTATCAATTCCTGTATTAAATTGCATCACTAAACAAGGCTTTAATGCCATGACTCCTATACAAGCAGCCGTGATTCCTCTGCTTCTGTCTTGTAAGGATGTAGTGGCTGAGGCTGTAACTGGTTCAGGGAAAACCTTGGCTTTTGTTGTACCTATGATAGAAATGTTGATGAAGAAAGAACGAGAGAGTCCGCTTAGAAAAAAGTTCGTTTACTCAATAATTATCTCACCAACAAGAGAATTAGCTACTCAAATTTTTGAAGTAAGGTTATATTTAGTATTTATAACACACACACACACAGATAAATACTGTGTTCTTAATTTGAAATTGCTTATTGTACATTAATTTAATTCAAATGGTTTTTTTAGTTTTTAGCATTTGTTATTTTTAATTTGATCTATAAATATAAATTATATTAATAGAAAATAAGTAGAGAATAGAATGGAAATTTTTTGTTGAAACATTTCATTTTGTAATTTTATTTGAAGGTTATTAAACAATTTCTTCTGGAACCTGAGCTGCGCCATTTCTCTATTTGCTGTTTGGTGGGTGGACGTCCTGTTGTATCTGACATAGAAAATATTGAAAAGGGAGCTCAAATCATAGTTTGTACTCCAGGAAGGTTGCAGGACTTGTTAGCTGAACGTAAAAATCTTAATTTACCAGGAAGAGTTAGGGAGATGGTACGATCCTAATGGCAAATATGAACCATTAATAATATTACTAGGTTATTTTTATGGAAGTAATATTAACTGAAAAGATTATTTTAAAAAATAAATGAAGAATAGCTAAAAAAAAGTACAATTATAATATTAATAATGATATATGTTATCTTTTACAGGAACTCCTAATATTAGATGAGGCAGATCGTCTTTTAGACCTAGGTTTCAATGCAACATTAACAACAATTTTGCAGTACCTTCCACGACAAAGACGAACCGGGCTATTCTCAGCAACACAGACTAAGGAGCTCCAAGATCTAGTTAGAGCTGGTCTTAGGAACCCTGTACTGATAAGTGTTAAAGAAAAATCAAGTATAAGCACACCTATTGCTCTTGAAAATTACTACATAATTGTAGAACCTCAAGATAAATTTCTTTTTCTGTTGAATTTCATTAGAAATCGACAAATGATGAAAGGCCTTTTTTTTCTTCCAACCTGTGCTTGTGTAGACTATTGGGCTGATGTGTTGCCCGTATTTTTGCCAGATTTAAAAATATTTGCAATCCATGGTAAAATGAAACAGAAAAGAGGAAAGATTCTGGATAAGTTTAGAGAAGCTGAAAGTACCATATTACTATGTACAGACCTAATGGCAAGGTAAACTTTATCTAAATTTAATTCAAACAAATATTTTTAGGCTCAAAAGTTTAATGAGTGACAATGATAAATCTGTATAATGACTGCGTTGCTACTGGTTGCTCTACGGTAATGGAGGTGCATGCTACTGTTGGTAGAAGCTAAACAAGTGTTTTATATCAATTTTTTCATATTATGATTAATTCCTTTAAAAATATTTTACAATTATTACATGTTTATAGTTCAGTTCTATCTGTTTAATAATAATATAACTTTATTCATGACAGAAATATGGTTCTGACAAAATTGATCTGTTTAAAATGTCACCTTTGTTAATTGATTACACCATCATTATTTCAGAGGCTTAGACATACCAGAAGTAGAATGGGTGCTCCAATGGGAGCCTCCAACAAATCCAGCGGCATTAGTACACAGAGTGGGAAGAACGGCTCGAGGAGGGGCTGCTGGATGTTCTCTTTTACCTCTCTTGCCCACTGAAGATACATATGTCCCATTTATAAAGAGTAATCAAAAGGTAGAACTTCAAGATTGGAAGCAGTCTAGTGATCAGATCAAGATTAGTGATAAGTTAAGGCATAAGGTGGGCTATCATGACATTTAGTCAAACTAGTAAAGAGCTAATAAAAAAATACCTGAACTAAATCATAAATATGAAAGACAATTTGGTTTTATTTATATATTTATAATTTTATCATTAAAATTTTTTTAGGTCTTAACAATACTCCACGATCAACAGAGGAAGGATCGGACTATTCTTGATAAAGGAATGAGAGCATTCGTATCTCATATTAGAGCTTACTCAAAACATGAGTGTAATATTCTTTTACAACTCAAAGAATTACCTTTAGGTCATATAGCAACCAGTTACGGTCTCCTAAAGTTACCGTTAATGCCAGAAATAAGGGAAGAACATAAAACACAATTTATTGGCCCTAAAGATAAGATTGACTTCAATAGTATATCTTACAGGGATAAGCAGAAAGAAACTAGTCGGCTGCAGAAGTTGCAAGAATATAAAAAAACTGGAATCTGGCCCTCAAAAAAGAAAAAGAAGATGGTAAGAGCGCTTCTAGAGAAAGTGAATAATATGCTAAGTAGATACTATAAACCTGGTCAGATTACTAATTATGTTTTTAAATATGTACATATTTGCAAAGATATGAGATAAGAACAAATGTGTGGTGAAAATGGCATCTGAACTTACAAAGTATTAAACTATTCCCAATAAACAACTACTACTAAAACTAAAAAAAAAAAAAAAAAAAAAGAGGAAAAAAAAAAAAGAGAAAAGAAAAAGGGAAAAGAGAAAAAAAAAAAAAAAAAAAAAAAAAAAAAAAAAAAAAAAAAAAAAAAAAAAAAAAAAAAGAGGGGGGGGGGGGGGGGGGAAAAAAAAAAAAAAAAAAAAAAAAAAAAAAAAAAAAAAAAAAAAAAAAAAAAAAAAAAAAAAAAAAAAAAAAAAAAAAAGGGTTTTTTGGGGGTGTTTAAAAAAACAAAAAAAATTTTTTAAAAAAAAAAAAAAAAGGGGGGAAAAAAAAAAAAAAAAAAACACCAAAAAAAAAAAAAAAAAAAAAAAAAAAAAAAAAAAAAAAAAAAAAAAAAAAAAAAATTTTGGTTTTTTTTTTTGGGGGGGGGGGAGGGGGGGGGGGGGGGGGGAAAAGGGGGAAAAAAAAAAAAAAAAAGGGGGGGGGGAAAAAAAAGGCCCGGTTCCCCGGGTTGTTATAAGGGGGTGTTTTGTTGAAAAATTTTTAAGGAATTTGGGGGGGACCACAAAACCTGGTTGTAAAAACCGAAAGGTCGTTGTAAACGATGTCGTTATAAACGGTTTTGACTGTACTACTAAAACTAAAATTATGATATGTTAATGAATAAAAGGGGTTTGGTGTTATTTTATTGGACTTTAAAGTATATTTGTATAATTAAAAACTTTACAGGTGAAAACACAAGCCTGGGAACAAACTAAACAAATTAAGCTAGAGAAGAAAGAGAAGCGTACGCATAGAAAAGAAATAAAAAAGAAGATGATAGCAGAAGGAAGGAATACTAAGAAGAGAAAGACTGTCACTCAAGAGGAGCTACAGGAACTTGCAGCTGATGTAGCTTTATTAAAGAAATTGAAGAAACGAAAGATTAGTGATGACCAGTTTGATAAGGCATTCAATGTTGACAAATAAATCATTTTACCTTTGATAGTTTTTCTTTCACAGCATGCCTACCTTTAAGCAGATGAAAGAACTCAACATGTTTATTTTGTTGCTAAATTCTTACTCAACCAATACATAACAATTTCACATGATTTTTACAGTTGAATTATTTGAATGTTTTAATTACTTTTTTACTTTATCTTGTCGTTCTTTAGCTTATTTTTACTGGTTAGCATTACTTTGGAATCGAGGAAGAAGAAAGTTGAAGTTTGTTGGAAGTCATGTTTGGAGAAGCTTTTCGCTCCATTCAGTTTATCTTGATAGGGGTACCGATAAAAGACTAGTGCTATATTTATTACGTCATTTCGCGAAATAAGTATGTCTGAGTACCTATCTCTGGGATTTAATAGTATGAATCCATTTTTTTCTTGTTAAGTTCTTTGAAGGGTTTCTTTTGGCTCCCAGTATTAATTAAGTTCGATACGTCGTATCCTTTCGGAATTTACATTATTTTATAATTTTATTTGGAAGTTATATATATACAATCACCAGCTATACAAGAACGCTGGTGATGTAATTCACGGCTTTTCTTGATGAAAAGCCTTTTGCCTGACAATTACAGACTGTTCTCTCATTCCTCGGCCTTCTACAAACCCAGCTTGTTCGGAGTCTTCCTTATTTCCCCATACGATGTTTGGTTTTAAGGGCCTTATCATACTAGCGGATTGAGAGCGACTGCGGGGCGGGACGGGCGCGCAGCGAATCCGTTGCGGCTGAGCCACGTATGCGCAGCGAGACCGCCGCAAATAGCAGCGTGGACGCCATTTTGTACAGTCTCGTACAAACGCCAGTCTGTCCGCCCCGCCTCACTTCAGTTCGTAACGAGACACGAATGGGAGATTGTTTTTTTTTGTTTCAATTGTGATATATTTAAACGATTTGATTCTATATTAATTCTCAATTGGCTTCTGTCAAATATAGTTAAATCTGAACTTTTTCCATATGAACCAACATCAACAAATATGTACTTGTAGTTGGAGTCACAGGCGGCTAGCAAATTCCTAGAGAAGTACTTTTTGTATTTAAAATATAGAGCGCCGCTATGACACGGCTTTATCATCCTAATATGTTTGCACTGCACCTATGCAATTGGGAAAATCAGCATTTTCTAGAAAATTCTCAAACCTTTTGAAAATATGAAACAAGTTTATAATAATAGCTTGACATGTCTCTCGAACAAATTTTTTGTATTGTTGAAAATCCATTTTGTAACTGAGTGTATTGTACGTCATTAACTCGCTGCGCGTCCGCAACGAATTTGCTGCGCATGCGCGGCGCAGCAGCGGCGTCTTCGCGACCTATTCGCTGCGTGCCCGCTCCGCCTCTCTCAATCCGCTAGTATGATAAGGCCCTAAATAGCGAGGTAATCCTGGTGATTTACATCGAGCGATGTCTGTTTTAGTTCAATTGAAATAATACTACTAGTGAAAATAGTAAAATAGACATTTATTTCAGCTCAACTTACATAACTGCAACATTTTGAGTATTTACCTAAACCAACAAGGCACATCATTTCGAATTGGTCTGACATATTTAAATGTATTTAATATAATGCTATCATTTACACTATAATAATTTTAACATTTCTTTCTGGTAAAAAGTAATAATAAAACAAAGTAATGAAAAAATGGCAATACAAAGTTCATAGATAATAATCCACAATAATACAGACACATTACGTTGAAAATTAATAGCACGTCAATAACAATTAGCACCAGTATTGCCATTTAACAAATGCTTATGTGGCCCTTATAAAGGCTAATTGGATTTTAAACTTAGCTCTTCTCATACTATGTAAAATGTCTTTACATACTGTCAATAGATACATTCAATTAGCCAAAATAAAGTGGCCAGTACAATAAAAATGTCAATGGTCCACATTTTAGAAAACAACAATGAATCAAGAACATTGAATAAGGTCATAACTATAAAACATTAATTTTTTTTAACTACTTACATTATGAGGAAATATAAAATTAAATAGTTTTAAAAAGTATTAAAATCGGCGTAGGATTGTATTTACATGACTTAATATTATTTTACAATCAGATATTATTAACGTGGGGGAAGACCTAAAATACTGGCAACCCTAAGGCTTATGCACCCTTATTCAACTTAGACGATTTTTAAAATAGAGGAATAGTTCAACATCTTTTGGCACCTCATATTAAATATATTTTTTTTATTGTGCGTTTTATTTTACTATTTTCATTTTAAATCTTAGTATTTTTCTATAAATCGGTTCTTATTTACACATTCTCAGGAAAGTAGTTATTATAAAAAGCGATAAGCCCCATTAATTCGATAATAAGCATTTAATCATTTGGCACAATTCATAAATTCCAGTGGATTTACTGTAAATGTATACCTCAGCTACGAAAATACTAGCTATCTCTCCCTAGCAAGAGTTTAATATGCTAAAATGGGTTTATAATGCAAGGGGTGAACAGGTAATTATGACCCTGCAATCATACGTTCGGGCACAATAAGCAATTATATAATTTACAATAAGTACACAAAGCTCGATAATTCCTGCGTTTACACAATTAAAAAGCTATAAAAACAAAATAATACAAAAAAATATAATTGAAAACTGAAGCTTCACATACGAGGTACGACATATAATAATTTACACAAATAATAACCTTAAACTTAAAAACAAGCATTTCATATAATCTATACCATACTTTGCCTTGTCATGATCTTAAAATAGAACATCTAAATTACGCCATCTTAAAAGTAAAAAAATAATCAGTTATAATACTATTTAATTTAGACTATAATACTATGCTGTCGTCAGTGACAACACAAATGGGTGATCATATATTATAACGGTTTTCATTAGTCAAATTTAATCTTAGATGGTCACCCATCAACATTAACGTGTCATGTGTCAAAAGGACATGACTAGCTGTCATAAAACCGATGACGGTAAAAAGTATATTTAATAATTTTTATTACTTTATTAATGTTGCCTGAGGGTAAGTGGCAAAAAATACATATTTCATTGATTCCTAATTTTTTGTAGATTTTGAGGTACTGTCAACAAATTTAGTATGTAAAAATTATTAGGTATATTTTATAGAATTCACGCTTTTCAGTTATTCTAGTACTTTTTTGGCATATCGAATAAAGCGAGGTATTCCTCTTTCATCATTGGATTATAGCTATTTAATATTCATTCAAAAAAATAAAATAAAAATAAACCATTTTTTACCATTCGTGCCGTGAGCATAAGTTGATGTGGGAATTCCTTTATTGAGAATTTATATAATCGAGTTTAAAATAAACATAAATATACACAAGGATATCGCAATAATATAGTAGATCCCTTATTTAAATTTTATTAAATCTACAAAATTTTACTTATTTTTCAAAGTGATCAGACCCTTATTCAAAAATTAAACAACATACAAAACATATAGTTCCATTTTGATTGCTTTATGAAACAAATTATAAAAACTACTCCTCATCAATAATACAAATATTTCAATTAATGACTCAAATTTTTATACAATTTACCAACATAAAGACAAAAATCTTTACTTTAAGTATCATTTTATAAATTTTTTTAATTATATATTTTATTAAGAATTTAATTTAAAAAATTGTTTTTTTAAATTAAATTTTATTTTTATATTCTATTTTATCAAGAAAAATTATTTTTAGTTTAACAAACACAAAAAATAATAATTTTTTTTAAATATATTTTACTTAATTAATTGTGGCAAAAAATACATATTTCATTGATTCCTAATTTTTGTGACTGAAAAATTAACATATTAAGGCACATTAAAAATCTTTAAACTTATATTCTATAAATTTGAATAAATTTATTAATATTTAATACAAAGCATTATAAAAAGACTAAGCAATTAAAAATATTTCAATAGTGTATCTTCTATTTGTTTCCATCGTGGTACTTTTATTATTGAAGGTTTTGCGAGTAAATAAAGCTTTACCATAACTCGTTTGAAACTTGACTATAAAACATTTTAGAAATCATTAGAAAAGATTTACACAAATAAATTGTTATTAAAATGACGCGAACAGCAACATTAAATGTACTTTAGTAATCAATAATCTGTGTCGTAAAAATTTAGATTCAGAATTTTTGAATGCACTATGCTTTTCGCACTCAAAAAACCATATCGCAAATGAACAACTGAGCCACATTGTGTTTACATTAATTTAGAATATTTTATTATTAAATTCACAATTAGCGACCTAGTTAGCGCCACATTAATGAGATTTGATACATTTAATACAAATCCCTCCTTTATTTACTTACAATAAAATTATGATATCTCAAGACGCGATGTTGGAAAGCCAACCAAATAATCTAATATATTTATGTCAAAACTTAATACAAATTCCTAAAAACTCTTAGTCACAAAGGCACGGTATTTTTTTAATATCATAAGATTTTGGATTATCTAGTGCTTAGTCTATAAAATCGCGTCTTGAAATACAGCTTGTCAAATGTTGCGTGTTGACAACTGACATCTGTCAGAGTTGACACGTACGTTTAACCTGCGTCACTCACACTTCATCGGGCGCCATATTCTCTTCGTGATTGTGGTCTGGCTGATCAGGGGCAGGAGAAGGTATGGGTGGTATTAAAGATTTTACCGTCGCTTCCAGCGCGCGAATACGGTTTTCCTGCTTGACGACCACCGATTTCAGTTTACGTATTTCGTCGGCTAAGTCGGATAGTTGCTTTTCCTAAAACGGGCATAACATAATCAATTAGCAGAAATTTTATTTGTAATATAAATAATGAATGTTCAAGTTGCGTGATTAATCTACGAAGAACATAATACATATAAATGAAGCTTTATATTATAAATTCAATACGTACAACAAGAGGATTCAAAGTAGGCGGCGGCGTAGCAGACGCAGGCGTTCCAGCGTTACTATCCACTCGCGGTGTCGGTGATCTATTATCCTTGTCTTCTTCATCTCTTCTCCTCTCCCTTTCTCTTTCTTTTTCCTTCTCTCTGTCCTTTCCGGTGGCAAGGGCGTTGGTTCTTTTAGTAACAGTTAGCTGTTGTGCTCGGCCACTCACGTATCCTCCCTGGACGACAAGCGCTCGTTCCTGCATTTGGTTCAAACCCCCCCAGAGAAATTAATCCTGTCGGCTTTTGCTACTTCATATCTTAGTTTAAAAAACTATGGCCATTTTTTGACGTTCTTCAATGTTTTTTTTAATGCTGAAGGCAAACTTGGCACTTCTTGAAATTGCGTTTAAATAATGGATAATAATATAAATAAGTATTACGAGAAAAAAATCTTAATTTTAGGTATAATACATTACACTCCATAGAAGAAACTAAGAATGATCCCAGAATTTAGCACAAATAGATCTAAAGGCCAAGTTAGTAACACAACATCTAATTAGTCCACACAACACGCTAGTTAAGTAAAGCCAACAAAATCACACTTCTCTGAGGGTGTTAACCGAATGCATAAAAATACTCTAAAAAGCTGATATTTCTAGAAAAATCTTTGCAACACTATCGTGTCTCGGAATCGTCAGATTTTGTAAGAAATCAACCTTTTAGACATGAGCAAGTTCACCGACATTTCAACGGCTTTGATAATGTTAAGTGGTTGACACAAATATTTGGCAACCCTTTGAAATGTCGACGAACTTGGGGTTTTAGTGATCCATGACGATCAATTCATACTGGTATCATAAGCATTATGCTAATTTAAAAACGTAAGATATTTTTTTAAATACCCCTAAAGTTTACTTTAGATCAGATTTAGAACCATATTCTAAAACATATTTCTAGATCTGTCAAACCATCTCTGATTTTGAAGGTATGAGTTACTTTAAACAAATGTTTAATGCGATAGACACTTTCGCGAATAATGAATTATTTTCACATAAGGCAAATGGTATCTGATTGAAAATTTCTTAACCAATATTTGGTAACTAATAAAACTGATCCTTATGGAGTGGTTAACTCCATCCATAGATCGATTATGATATGATAATATTAATAACATTATATCATGCTTGAACCAATATAGTAACTTCTATTGATTCCAAAAATACAAAATATGGGTTTATAAAAGAGTACCAAGTAGGTAGTAAACTAAGGTAGATCTTGCTGTATTAGTACTAGAATATAGCAGTTTATCACCTCAAAATTGTAATGGGATTTTGGTTTACTACAACAATACTTCTCATTATTCTTGCCATACCTTCAAAGACATGGTACAGGGCTCTGCATCTTCTCCCGAGAGCCACTCGTCAGCCGTGAGGCTGGCTTCATCAGACAACGTGTCGGGGTAGAGGTCTTCTTGGAACAGCTCCGATTTTCGAGGCACCGTCATCGATACCACCTATATCATATATTGTAAACGATTTAGAAATATTTCTTGTGTTTCGTCTTGCAGGCCTTCTATAGTGTATGGTTATTTATATCACTCATTGCCATGGTATTTTCTATGACACATAGTTGAGAATATTGTTTTAATCTTGTCTGTATATACATTTGAAAGCCAAGTAAAAAGTGTAGCGGTTTTCAAGAAAATTTACAAGCAAATTTCAATGAGTCTAAATTGATTTTCTGTTCTTAGAAGAAATTTTTAATTTCCGGGTTTTCATTTATATCTAACATAGTATTCGTCGACATAATGTCCGTGAACAAATGAAACAAAGTTTGGTATAGGGAGCGTTCAAGTATTACGTAACGTATTTGGGGGGTCCTTTTGTGAAACGTTACGATGCGGGGAGGGGATTAAATTAATTTTTTTCGTCTTACACCACATAATAGTAACTTAAGAGACACAAGGTGGACACGAAACGTTTTACTATACTTGGGTACTGAAAAACGTTACGGCGAGTTACATGTGGGGGTGGGGTTCATAATCTCCAAAAATTGCGTTCCGTAATACTTGAACGCTCCCATACAATTGCTAAACCATACCTGACAGAGCCCGGAATTATTGAGCCGGTAGAACTTAGCAATTTCGCAGGTGGCGACATCACATCCACGTTTGGGCATCATACCGATACCTGGAAATAATTTGTTATTAATCAAAAGTTTGTATAACGGTCAATCAACTAGTATAGTTAAAAATACCTCTTTGGGGATCTGGCGTTTGGAACGTATTGATGTAATGTACGAAGGGTGGTTCTGGTGTCACCTGTAAATTATCGGTAAGTATTTTTAGTCCGAGATGAACATCCTTTATATATCATAGGAGGTTAACGTACTGAAATTATTCTGAAGTAGTTATTTAATGAAGAAAATTTACGTGTTTAATATCAGTTCTAGTTTTAATACAATATATTTAAAGGCAAGACTGGCTGGTATAGAAAAAAGCATGTCAAAAACAAGTTAAACAAAAAAACTATACTAAATAGTCTCCTCCACTGAAAGCCAATTGCCGTATTAGGGCATCATAGCGAAACAATCAAATCTGAATTTAATTTAATAAATTATTTTTTATAAAAAACTAGCAGATTGGCCAAGCGTTGCTGTGGCTAAGGTTTTTGTTATAATACACAGAAGCAAACTATTCAAGGGAAACGGTAGGAGAATACCAGTCATGGGGACCACCATGCTTTTTTGGTGGTAATGCCATTAAATTATAGCTTATGTGAAACGTTGGTACTTTCAACACAGCGCAATCTGTTAGAATTGTGACTTATAAATAATAAACAAATATTTTGCAATAAAATATTATTGCGGGTATAAATTGAGATGTAAGCTATCCTATCTTTTAAGATAGATCAAACTGCACACGGTGCAAATTTGATTGATATCGGTTCGGTAGTTTAGGAGTCCATAGCGGACAAACGTGACACGTAATTTATATATATTAAAACTAGCCGTTTCGCGCCCGCTTTGCTGGACGAATTAAAATAAATTTTATGTTTCATTATTTTATTTTTTTTTTTCATATTTTTATTATTCTTCTTTTTAACTTCCCGCTAAGAAAATTGAAATATTTCGAAAATCGAGTTTTTAACAGATGTTGACGTTTAGAGGTTCTAGGAAGCCTCCCCGAATGTTTCCGCGGTGAAGTCCGTATGGATAAATTTTCATAAAAGTAAAACAGCAATAAAAAAAATGAAGGAACGTTGGAATTTAATAAATAAATAGCCATAAACCATCTAGGAAAAATTTCGCATCGAATGGTGGTAGTTTCATGTCGATACGATCAGTGGTTTAGGCGTGAAGGAGCCTCAAACGAAGACCATTTTCCTTTTATATATATAGATTATAATTCACATTTCTTAAATAATAAATAAATGCATATTCTTTTTTGCCTTACCTCAAAGTATCTGATAACAGAATCTCCCTTTCCACACAAATAGATGAGGTTAGTGTCAGGGTCATATAGTGGAAACATGACTCCATTGCTGGTATCAATCTCCACAGTCACTATGGGCTCATTGAGCGCATCCGGGGTACGAAGTGTGTATTGACGCTCCGACATTCGGCTGAAACTGTTTAAAGAGGTATTTCTTGAGGTCTTGTGCCAGAATTTGTTTGGTTATAATTCGAACTCGATCGACATCGGGCCAAATAGAATACTAAACGTCAATAATTTATTAGACATTAAAGTAAATAGTATTTATAAAGTCGAAAATATAGTGTGGTTACAAATTACAATTCAGTATGATATAGTTATTAGAATCGATTCGATTTTATAAGAACGAAGGCATGATCGAGCACTCGATCGGAATTCAAGATTTTTAATTGAGTTAGTTTGAATCTATTAGATTGTTTCAGAATTCGCATCTGTCGGTAGAAAAGGTTATAGGCGTAATAATAAAATCAATAAATCACTGGCACTTTTTAGGTCTGGGGCTCAGATTTCTGTATCTGTTTCATGATCATTTGCCAATCTTATAGGCAAGTAGGTGATCAGTCTTCTGTGCCTGACACACGCCATTGACCTTTTGGGTCTAAGCGAATGGTAAATGCGCACATAGAAAGTCCAAAGGTGCACAGCCGGGTATCGAACCTACAACCTTAGGGATTAGAGTCGCACGCTGATGCCACTAGGCTAACACTGCTCTATAGGCGTAATAGATAGGTTTAAAAATAATTTTGTATTCATGTGACTGTCGGCTTTATTGCATTGTGTTAAAGTGCATTATAGGATACACAAAAATTTCATACTTAGTGGTCTACGGTACGGTCAATAAAGCAACCGGTACCTAGTCGCAGTTGCTTGGTATTAGTCTAATTTATTTAATTAACATTTTCAAATACGAAACTAAAAATATAGTATCCGTTAGGTCTAAATGTAAACGAAAAGATAATTAATAAAAGCTGGTTTTAAACAATTATCTGAAATAACTTACAAAAATAAACACTCACCCAGTCGTAAACACAAGGCCATGTTTTAAGAATATAGCTCTGGAGGCTTTGCTGCCCTCGTGAGCTATCGCTTCCGACTCTACCTCGCCCTTTCTTGGGTCTATTATCCTGAAAAGTAACAAAGTCAAAGCTAATTGTAAATTTTTTAGTTACTACTAAACGAAATATCCAATTGTATTTCCAAAATCAATTCAACTCCCTCCTAGGAACCTACTTTTGTTTTGGGAATTTCACAGCTAAGGGAGCGTTCAAGTATTACGTCACGCAATTTTTGGAGATTATTGAGACCCCCCCCGTGTAACGCGCCGTAACGTTTTTCTGTACCAAATAGTTAAACATTTCTTGACCACCCAATGACTCTTTATACCTAAAAGTTACCATTATGTGCTGTAAAGTTCTGGAAATTCGAAAATAATATTAACAATAACGCGTAATTCAATACCCGCCCCGCATCGTAACGTTTTAGAAAAGGACCCCCCCTCCCAAAATTCGTTACGTAATACTTGAACGCTCCCCTAAGCAAAACACACCGAGTACTTTTGCCCGTAATTCTCGGATATACTACCTTAATCTAACGAAACAGTCATAGGGGATTTTCCAAGGTTAAAACTCCACTCTCACCTGATCTTCTTATCACGGCACGTTGTAACTAGCTTCGACCCTGTCCAGTTCCAGCAAGCTGAATAAATGAGGTCCGGGTGACAGTCCAAACTGAGTAGCACCTCCCCAGTACCAACATTCCATATCGCAATCTGGTTGTCTGATCCAGCGGTGAGCAGGACGTTCTGAGCGATGGGATGCCATAATACGAGGCCGACTCGACGCTGGTGGTACACGAGATCTACTACTGGTTCCGTTAACGTTCTTGATATTCCACCATCAGGGATTTGCCATACCTGAGTTGTAATGGTTTTATTCAGTTATGCCGACTTACTTATTTGAACATTATCCGTCAGAAAATATTTAAAATGGGAAAATACAAATGAAAGTCGAACTATTTCTCAGCCTATACCGACATTTTTTTCTTAGTCTGTGACAAGTAATGTTCTAACTCCTATGTCATATTATAATTATATGACGCTGGCTAATGCACAAATCGTGCCAGAGCCATAAAAAAAAAAAAAAAAATTATATACCTTTACGACACAGTCTTCAGAGCCGCTAGCGATGACGTTGTCATTGTGTGGGCACCATGCGATGTCCAGCACCGGGCCCTTGTGTCCGCCCACTAGTGGATGATCAGCCGGGATGCGGCCCACCTAGAAGATTTATGACCTAATTTATTTTGATGGCTAAAAATAAGTCTCCTTAAATAAAATAATGGACGTTATTCAGCAGTTATATTTTTTTTGTGGAAAGTGTGGTTTTAATGTGTTATATTTCATAACTAATACTATATTTCGAATTTAATATCAAAAATACTAAATAAACAATTTTCATTGTATTTCTTAATTACGATTATGTATCATTTCGCTATAAAATATTGTTGATTAATGAAAATGTAATTAATAATTTTCTACTTAGTTTTTTATTGATAAATAATGTACAGTTTTCAGAACATAAGCAAGAGATCGTGTCAAAAATTTATTCAATATAATATTTAAAAAGCGATCTTAATTCTACATCAGCCAGGAATAGTCCGCCCATATAGTAAATTATGATTACAAATCTCAAAATAGTACATCGCACCTACTACGCGTCACGCTTAAAATACCAAACGCAGCTAAAATTATCGAGGTAAGTTTGCTAATTATACTCTATGACAAGTTTCCCACGACTAGTCAATATATGCGATTATCGTTTGATGAAGTAATTTTATACGGCACGTGTTGGTATAATCTACACTGAAATCGCATTTTCTGTACATATATATTATTGTGTATATCACATCTATGATTTTGGATTTTGTATGAACATATTTTACTGGCCTTTATTTTTCCTATATGATAGTCGAGATCGAGATTAATGTACAAGTAAATATAACAAATTGTAATGTTTGTACTGATTTTAATTATAGCCCATAGAGGATTACAAAATATACGAAATAGATATATAGTATATACACTTTTGTAATATTTATTTACTAAGTGATACGAGAATGATAACTAAAATTAAATATGTACCTATTTGAGGATTATTATTGTTATGTAGGATTTGTACTTAAATGTGATTCAATGTTAAAACAAAAAACCATCGAATAGCTACTACGTTTACTAAGGTTTCGTTTATTGATACTTTACTAAGTTACTTAACACCACGTTATTTCTTTTATGTTACATTACAGGCGATTACCATTAGTTGAGTTTATCTAATCTCCTCACTTGATAGTGAATTTGGCTTCAGGAAGCGTTCAAGTATTACGTCACGCAATTTTTGGAGATTATTGACCCCCCTGGTTACGCGCTGTAACCTTTTTCTGTACCCAATAGTAAAACGCTGACCACCCAGTGACTCTTTAAATACCTAAAAGTTACCCGCCCCGCATCGTAACGTTTTACAAATAGACCCCCCTCCACACTCTTCGGTGATGGCTTCATGAAAAGGCAATTTTTATATGAAATAAAAAAATTATATAGAGTTCATGGCATAGCATAACTCTTAAAAATATGATCATAATAGCTATGCAACAATAGTATAAATTGACATGACTTTCTACTGATTTACCTCTAAATCGCCACACTGTCTAGACTGTATACTAATATTTCAATTAGTACAATTTATGTATTTCAACGAGGTCAGCCAAGCATGTCTCTATAGGTTAATAAACTGTTGTAATATGACAAATCCTTTGTTTGCTGATAAATCTACTTCTGAAGATAACTACGATATATTTCTTAGTACCTTCAAAAGTTAGGTCGATAACGTAACGTGCATAAAGCATGGTTAAAAAAATATGAAGTTTTGTTTAATTTTTGTAACCACAGGGTTGGTAGTGTGTTTTGAGAGAAAATCAATTATGGTGGCTCATTAATCCTAATAAGTAAAAACTTAAATGCAAAGAAAGAAAGGATATTATCAGCCTCTCTGTAGAACTAACTATTGAAATCTCCTGTGTGGAACTGGAGCAATTCATTGTTGTATGTCTATATTGTCCTCCATAGCTGTCTATAATTATTTGAAAATGTAAGAGAGATATTGTGTAAATTAGTAAAGTGTAATAAAGGGCAATTGTGGGGGACTTTAATTAATTTACTTTGTCATTCTAATCAAGTGAGATATTGTCTTTGTCATACAATTTAATAAATCAATTTCATTCACCCACAAGAATAACAGCTAGCACCGAACTTGTATAGAAATATATAGAAAGCCCTTTGAATGTTTGTATTTTCAATAGATTAAATCTGATACACTGGTCATGGTTTGAATTCAATAAGGAAACAAAAAACATGTAAAAAAAGAAAATTGTGATAACTCCTATTAAATACCTTTGAAGATTTAGAAAATTGGTTATAGAAGATTTCTGTGTGGCAACTCATCCCCTAATAATTTATAAATACTTTTTTTGGATCATTTATTGATGAATTCAAGAAATATTTACTCAAAGACTTTATTGGTCTCTGAGAAAACAAGTTTCTGTACTGGGCAAATGAGGAGTTACAAGGAAAAGGTTAAAATTATATGAAATCTATGACGAAATGCAATATAACACTAGTGTGGAATTAGGGAATATTTAGGTTTATTCAAATAATTTCAAAAAATTGCAAACTGCAAATCTCAATATTTAAGTTCAAAAATAAAAAATAGCATGGATAAAGTAAAAGCTACTGGAAAATAATAAATGAAGAATCAGGTAAAACGTCTGACAAACGAACTGATTATATTTAAAAGTTAAAGGGAAGTTAATAAAATCTGACCCAGAGGTAGCTTCTTCTTTTGAAGAGTTCTTTACAAATGTACCACTAAATACGACCAAGTCCCTAGATTCTTCACCTGCTGCTGCGATCTCATTGCTAGAAAAATGTGTACCTGAATGTAATATTAAATTTCAGTTTAAACATATAACTTGTAATGATATCGTTAAAACTTTTAAGCTTATTAATTTAAAAAAAGTAAAGATATATGGGTATTCAAAGTTATGATTGTGGAGTCTTTCGGACGAAATGAAATTAAGTAAGATTACACCGTTTTCAGGCCGAGTGAGTCTGATCGTCAACTTCAGACCTTCGTCTCCCTGGTTGAGCAAAGTTTTTGAAAAGATAATGTGACCAGCTTTCTTTACATTTTAATAAAAATAAACTCTTACATAATAAACAGTATGGTTTCACTAAGGGTCGCTCCACAATATGGGTGTAAGTTGATTTCGGACATATTTAACGCCTGGGAAGAATCATATGATGGAGTCGGTGTGACTGTCAAAGGCCTTTGACTGTGTTCATTGAAACTTTGGAAAGCTTCAAACTATGGCGTTGATGAAAGCTTCCAGCTGATGAATCTATAAAGGGAAGGATCAAGATTATTAATGAGTCACCTCTGGTTGCAGGTATATGGGTCCCCAAGGATGATTCTGGTTCTTATTTCTTATTTACATATGACCTCCCATCTTTGTCAAGTTAGAGATGGTATTGTGTGTACACTTCACTTCTATTTAAAGTGAATAGGAATAACGTATATTGACGATGTAAACAATTCTATCTCTTAAGTACTGTTTAATGTAAATAATTATTGCTTAATAAATAAAAAAATTATAGATACTAGCTGGAATATTGTAACTGAAAAAAGGAATGAACTAAACTTTGTTGACAAAACTGTTTTTCTAGGATAAAATAGATAGTAAACTCAATGGGGCCCAAATAGAGACTCTTTCGAAGGCGCACAATAGTAGAAAATCCGACTTTACGATAGGAACGAAATTGTTACCATAGTCTTTCATAGCGTATTAGCATTTTACTGTGGGGTGTGTGAGAGGTAACCAAGGGAGAAGGGGGGGGATGTGTGTGAGGGAGTGGTAGGAATAAGTTTAAGGAATTAAATATTATGACACTATCTGGTAATATATCTTGAAGCTTGTTGTATGTCAAAAAAATATAAAATTTTAAAACAAATGGTGATTTCACATATAATAGGAAATAGAACTAATTTGAGTGTAGACAACAGGCTCAAAAGATAAACCACTCCTTATATGGAAATTGTATTTTTTACAACAAGCTCCCAAGCGAAATTAGAGAATTATATAAATAAATTCAAGCCCTCTTAAACAAAATTAATCAACAAAGCTTTTTATAAATTTGAGGACTACTTAAATGATCCTAATCTTGATTAATTTCCATTCAAACAATTTGTATGACAAATTGATTAAAAAGAGTGGAAATTTCTTGAGTTTTACGCTAGCTTGTGCGAACTGTAGTAAATTAAATTTAATAATTTAACTTAGATTAGTATGTATACTTGAATAAAGAATTTTGGTTTGAGTGAGGATGATCGAAATCAGGTACCTAATGCCCAAGCAGTTTCAACAATTTCAGTAAAATAACTCACTATTCGTTTGTAGTTCTAATTATTTAATTATAATTAACAAAAAACAGACTAGCCTAACTTCACGCAGCCGTGAGCAGCAGACTACATCTTGTCTCAGACACCGAAGTGTATATAAGAATTCGTATAATTCAGATTAATATATATTGTATGTACACATCAGAAATAACAACAAAAAAAATTATCCTTTATACTAGCTACAATATAATTTTCATCACGAAGACGTCCTGAATAACACAAATAGAAACGGGGACAGAATAAATTTAAACCACCTGAGCTCATTTACACGAATATTTGTTAAAATTTAGGCCACTTTCACATCGGTAGCAGTTTTTGAGGTAGTGTTTTAATTTCATATAATATATTAAGTTTTATTAACAGCGTATGATACAAACTATACGTACAAAAATGTATTTTACTTAAGAAAACTTCAGTTTAAAAGCTTGTCTTAACGTTCGAAGATTTTGTAAACAGGAAGAATATTGTTTAACAATGTAAACACGGATAACAATTACTAATATGTATACACGATACGATGTATCAAGTTCATTGGATCACTTGTCATGTAATCACCGCGTGTTTATTGACATTGCGTCTAAACCGCAACTAGTGCGAGGGTAGTCGGTACTCAGTAGTAACACTTTTCTGGTATGGTAAAATCTTGGTACAGTCAAAGCTCCATTTAGGCGTATATCAAATTTCATCAAAAGCACGAGGGAAATAGATAAAAATTTTGACATCTAAAATATAACTTTAGCCTTTTAGTAAATAGTGGTTATTTATTTATTTACAGCGAATGGCCAAACAGAAACTTAGACTAAAAAACTACAATAAATACAATAAGGTTATTTACAAAATTGACAGTAAATGCTATCCTCTTGTCCCCTCCAAGTATACTCTGAAATCGCAGTATACTACCCCCATAAGCTTCCCAATAGTGGTATATGACTTGTGACGTTATTGAACCTTCACACAGACTAACAAAACTTGCGTTTAGTTTAGACCTAGAGAGAATGTAAACACATACCCCAATAGGTCTTTAGTAGTTATAACATAGTAACCCATGTATATGCAACAAGTTACTTGGCAGTACGATCTATTGTAAATGATTCATACTGACGCCGTCATGACACGGAATAATGAAGTTAGTGATACCACAACGATAACTTTGTTAATGCTTTATTATTCATACTGGCTCGCACCTTTTCAGTACGCGAACAGAAAATTTCATACATTTATAATGAAACCAACAATCAACCAGAGCCTATGCAAGCTTTACATCCGCACGTCAAACAACAGGAATTTTTATAATAAACTTTTACAATAGGAAAATTATGATAATTAAAGGGATTTATTTTAGACAACTTTCTTGATTCACAGTATTAAACATATCACACCGCTATTTGGACATTAAAATATTTGTTTTATGATTTAAAAAAATAATGAAAAATGCGAATTTTCAATTCTACTAAACACAAATATTCAACTGTTTAAACGGCAAAAACCGGAGAGGCAATTTTCAATTAGAAAATAAAAAATTCGCTAAAAAGGTCTACTACTAAAAGGGAACAATAGTAAAAAGAAGAATCTCGTATTTCTTAACATGATTTTCCACCTTAGAAATGAATAGACTAGACCTTCCATTGACCACGACGCAGATCTCCGGCAAAATTTAATGAAAAAAACTAATAGTTTATAGGCCGAAATCTTACAATTCCGGCCGACTGACTCGTTTTCAGCGGGGCGTGTGCCAAATAGCGAATATCATAATTTACCGCGGTGCACACGCCACGTTTGCAGCGCGTGGGAGGACCCTCGCGTTGCCCAATAAATGTGCTTGATATAAACAATCACACCTAATAACAGTTTTAAACTAAACTAAAGGCTTTTAAACAAGTTTATCAGCGGAGCAGATTAATGTATGTGAATTGTAAAAACAGAACTCTTGCAAAAATAAACTGAGAATCGAACAATTTATAGTAATGCGTTCTTATTATACAATTATCTGAATTTTCCTTAATCATTAAAAGTCAAGGCCTATGTTGCATATTTCGCCACATTGAAGTTACATATATAAAAGGTAGATTTTTCTTTAGTTCATACAGCTACCGGTCGGAGCGATTCGTCCATTTAAGTACACGCAATAAGCATTACATAAATGGAAACCTGCACATTCGGAGAAAATTCATCAGGAAGCACATATTAGGCAGGTTGCGATGCGCTGTACTTAGGGTTGACAGTTAACAAATTATAATAATTATCCAATAAGGTATGAACATGTGAGATTTCATATAAAACTATATCCCAATACTGAGCAATAAGATAACAAAATCTCATCTAGACGAGCGTAGGAAGATATCAGAAGCTTGTCTTAAAACAAATATTAAAAATAAAATTGTGGCAGTTGGTTCGTTTATAGGCTCAAGACTTAACTGTACCACGTGTTTATATACGCAAAACTAACCATATTGTCGATATAGAACTTTAATTCGATATTTAAAATACTCCTATCATGCTCAACATAGTGATATATAATTAATAAATAAATGACAGCCCTAAGCCTTAATCAAAGCCGCTCGTCTACTAACTACTCAGGCAGTCTATTTGCGCGTTTGTTATGATTTATTGAACCGAGAACGATCTTGACACACTTGACTCGTGCTTCCTGTGAGATCATTCAAGGTCAGATTTGGTTACCTGCAAATATCTAAGTTTGTCTGCAATCCTAACTAGATATTAATATATACGACAATCCTTTGATTTGGCAAGAGTAAGATATTTCACACAAAATACAACCCACTAAAAATTACAAAAATCAACAATGGCAAAGCTTAAGTTAAGTTACAATTATTCAATGTTTCCAATCAAATAAAATGTTGTTGTGTTCCAGTAGTTTTAAGCATGACCCCATTGCTGGCAATCAAGGAAAAAAGGGATGTGGACATAATAATATATAAAAATTATGTTCTCAAGTGCATTGTGTTCTATCTATTGTTCCATATCAGTAGCATGTTGCACCAAAACAATAAATGTTTAAAAAATTCCATTGACTATCAACTGCATACTAATATCAACTTTATGACAATGAATTTAAGTTGAAATTTTTTAACTGTTAAAACTTCCTGTGATAATGCATATTATTGGTTCCTTTACGTATATATGTAGATTATATATTAAGGTTTTGTTAATGATGTTAACAAAAGAGCTTGTTAAGATAAGACACATAGAAAAATGGGTTTAAGAATCTTTTTAACGCTTTCATTAATATAATTATATATATAGTTCATTAAACAATATATAGTGAAAAGTTATCAAAACATTTGTTTTTCATGTTGCAAGCTAAATCTACATAAGAATCCACATTATTGCATACGTTTTTTATGCCTTTTTATTTCACTAAAAAGTTTTAGAGATATTATAAATACATATATATAAAATAAAATAATAATAAAAACTCAAAGCATACTGTGTGCACTGTTCCCCACAATTGTACTTTATGCATTGTGCAAATAAATACTATGACTGATCAAATGCCCAAAGCCCACAATGAAGAATAAAAAGGAAATGTTCTGTTATGAGAGTTATAGTGCCAACAAACAATAACATACGTCATATTCTTGCTTAAAAACTACAGCTTTTTTTCAAAAAAAAATTTGAAGTACATTAATAAGAAACAAAACAGGTCATATATAGTGGCTACTCAATTACTTCAGCCTTGAGTATATAAAGAAGTGACCTGTGTCTAAATGTCATTGCTGCGTCAGTAAATATATTCCAGAATCTTTAGCCAATAATGACTGGTAAACACTACAGGTCAGGAAAGAGTCAAAGTTTCTAATAAAAAAGCTAATGAAAATGGTGTTTTTGGTATTATTCACATAATATATGTGCATATAATGACATATAAAACTTTTTATTTTATTTGTATTTCCTGTTTTTGTACTCATAATAATAATTTAAAACAAACATAACTTTAATAAAAACATTTCTAAAAAAAAAGTGTTTTCATATTAGTTTGGGAAATATTAAATAATTCCCAGTGAAATATTATATATATGCAACCAATGTCTTGAGTGTGTGTCATGTTCGGTTACTTATACCTATAAAATTTCAGAAATTATTAAAAAAGCTTGAAAGGAAATATAAATCTTCTGTGTGTGTTCATAATTTAACAATTTTAATGAAATTTCTTGTGTCCTAGTGAATTTGAGAATCATTTAGATTTAAATATTTACGTATTTAATATATGTGTACAGGATAAAATCTGTAAGGTAGTCGAATATAATATTGTTTACAACTACACCAATAACTGACGGAATGCAGTCGATGAGTAAGGATAATTTTTAATCAATACTTTATTTTCTTATGATAACATATCTGTACATAGGAAACTAACTGATTAAACAGCAATGATCTTTTATTTACTACTTTATAATGAAACTTTACTGTGTGAATCCACAACTTATTTATAATAAATGATAATAAGATCTACTTAAAAGACTTTAGCCCTATATCCATGATTATCAGCAAGCTAAACAAGCTCATTTTCACATTCTTAATATTAGTAAAGATTGTTTTATCTGGAATATTATTCATTTTGGCACACTAGGTATATAATAACTTTTTGAATAATTTAAAAATAGTTCAGAACTAAATTTGTTTATGTATCATACAAATGCAACTGTATTCATTATTAGTAATAAAAATTATATTTGGCACTTTCGATAAGCGGGAAATTCGGCATTTATAAACACTTATTAATGATCTAAGGCGCTTACCTTATTGTGAGGTAGAACTATGAAGGCACCTCCACCAGCTGACTCTACGATGATGGCCAAAAACTTGGGATTTACAGCACAAAACGTAGAGTCCCAGGAACTCTTTGACACTCTTATATTATCGTAACACTGTTCCCTTTTTAACGCCTGCCCGTAAACGTGGCGAAATTTTGAACTACGAACCACCCTAAACGACATCTGCAAAACCAAAATACGCTAATATATCACTAAATTCACACAATAATAATTTCATTTCAATAATTTCACGTAAAACATAACCTATTTATCACTGTATGACCTATTTTGTCATAACTTATTTTAATAACGTATCAACTCACTTTTGAAATGAAGAAGAAAATTTAATATTACAAGAAA
The DNA here is from genome assembly GCA_905332375.1 of Pieris macdunnoughi. Lineage (NCBI taxonomy): Eukaryota > Metazoa > Arthropoda > Insecta > Lepidoptera > Pieridae > Pieris > Pieris macdunnoughi. Next base: position 4,266,303 of record CAJOBZ010000006.1, read on the forward strand.
TATCACTATGAATTCATTTGAATTGTCCTCGTTTTATTTAGACAAATTAAAATCGAGAGCTACTAAGGTTCGAAGGGAGGACGGTTGGGAAAACGAGCGAACTCCATATTTGGTAATGCTTACAGACGACTACTTAAATAATGTCTTAAAAATTAATTAAACATTGCACAGTAGTTTAATTGTCGTAAAATTAAGTAAGCATTTATATCGTAGCAAAAGTAAGTACAGTATTATTCTAAATATTACCGCAAGTTTTTGATTATATTTTGTTACAAATGACAAGTTATATCCTTATTTCTGAACGCACATTTATAACGTCAAATATTTATAAATATAGTAATATCGAATTGACAGATGACAAATAATTTTAACATTTGCAAATTGTCATCGTTATGTGATGTGATCGATGAACTAACTCATATTAAAGAGAAAAAAAGAATTTGGAGCAGTTGTTAAGTATAGTTACAATATTATGATAAGATATTTAATAACTAAAAGACAAAAGAAAGCGATAAACGAAAATTAATCAATAAAGCTTTTTATAAATTTGAGGAATACTTAAATACTTATGATCTTAAACCTTGGGATTTAAATGCTCCAGTTCAAACAATTTGTATGACAATACTTGGCGATTAAAAAGAGTGGCTGAAAGTTTCTTGCCAGTTCTTCTTACCCGCTCTACGTCCTTGACTTGCGAACTGGTAGTAAATGTAAATTTACAATTAATTTAACTTCTTTCGGACAATTCATAAGTGTACTTGTTACCTACATGAATAAAGATATTTTGAGTTTGATATATTATGATAAAAAATATCTTACTTTTGGTTGATCCACGAAATTATCTCTTAGTTTTTCAATCGAAGGTCGAGAGCCAAAGCTGTAGCATCGTTCTCGGCTATATCTTTTTGAAACTTGTGGCCGTTTACCACTCTTGTTTGAAAAACTATTTGGTCTTTTTATTTCCTGTAACAACATAGTTTATAAAAATGCTTATAATAATCCATTAGTAGAAAAAAATGGTTTAAAGTGTCTTTGTTTTCTTCCGTCCAAAGAGAAAGCGCTGACACCATTTATAGTCTCAATTTTTTTAATACTTAAGAATAATTGGGGAGTTTTATTAAGATTAATTCTATAGCAAGAAAAAGGGGACCAAATACTCTATCAGTATCTACCTGCCATACCTGGCTGTGATCATAAGGGGATACGGTATTTGTACCCTACATGCTAGACGTTGTACAATATTATGTTATGACGTAAATATTTTATCCCGTCTTTTAAAATCCTTAGAGGACACACACAGAACAAAGTTTTGCAGTCGTGAATCTGACTTGAGTCGTAATTATATCTGCTATACTACGTTTCAGGACTACAACTATGTGCCAATAAAACTCGAACCGCCACTTAGGTTGCACGTGCTACCGAAAACGTCTGAAAAAAGCTGCGGTCGCTAACATCTGAATAAAGTTTTCGTTACGTCATATTTTTTTTTTGAACAACTTTTCTTTAAGGAATTATTAATCAATGATTCAATGGCTTCCGTCCATTTCATTTATATCAGCTCTCCGAGCACTCTCAACATTGGTGACCCGAACATGAGCAACGATCGTTACACGTGCTGTGGATACGGAAGTTTTATTTCTAGTTGTATTCCCAGGACGTAGCCCGTATGGTCTGCTTTAAATATGATTATACAGTTTAATTATCTGGTTTAATTATGAGGCATTTCAATTGTCAATAGTTGAGTTTGAAAAAAAAAAACTTTACACTGCATTGTAACCAACCGACTACCTAAATAATCACACGTGGTGTTATAGATATTAAGATTTTTAATTTGACTATTATACATACCGTAACTTCCATATCCATAACTTCTAACTTTGCACTCTAGAAATGATTGACTCAATTTTTGCAAAAAGTACTGAAGATATTTAGTTGATGAACGGCACCCTGAATTTGAGTTTAAAGTACTACTAATGAAATACCGTACTGAAAGATAACACAAATTTGAAGGGAATTTTAACTACCCTCATATTTTAATAAACGCGCTGTTTTCTTATGGTAAAATATATATTATTTACAAACTTTGGTGGAATGGAACGTGTATACTATCATCCTTTGACATTGACAGCAACATTCAACACTTACTATTTTGACGGTAAAATTATAAGTTTTACTTGACAATTATGCAGTTTCAAATTTTAATTTCGGTCGTCTTGCGATAATAGTAAATGTGTAATATATTATTTTTGATTATATGTTTTCGAAACTGTTTAAGTTGTTAGAATGTTTTAAAAATTCTTTACATTTTTACAGTCTTCGACAGATCTAAATAAACATAATGGAAATTGCCAGTGCAAAGGTAATTATAATTTATTTAGATTATTAGTACAATTTCTGTATTATTATCCTTGAATGGCGATACAAAAAAAAAACACATTTAAATTGTATTGTTTAGGCAATTTATAGCAATGAATTATGACATAACAGTTTACACTACTTAACTTATTAGTCAACATGATAGGTGCATCAATAAAAGTAAGATAAAACTACAAGGAATATTCTTTTGTAGAGATTTTCAGGTAGGTTCACTTTAAATGATTGTTTTTTAAAAGAATTTATTGATTAAAACATGTATGAATTAGCATAGAAATTTTCTCTCACTTAAAGCCTTTCTGATTTGTGAAATAAAAAAAACATAAGATTTGCATCAGGTGTTTTGAACGGACACAGAAATATATTACATATTTTTTTTTATCATGGTAGTGAATAATACATATGTTAAGCCTGCCTTTTAAATTATTTATTCTTGTTTTAGGCACGTCACCATAGAGTGGTGTTGTGTGTACTTGGAGCTAGCAATTTGGCATCACTTTTGGCCGCGCTTCACCTAGTTATTCACCTTAATCCAGAAGATAAGTAAGTTGTTATAAGTGACTTCGATCAATAGTATCTTGTATCTTACCCACAAAATAGTGGGATAAAAACTAGTATTTGTACTAGTCCAGTATGTTTGCCTGTCATGTTTCTCCATCAAGTATGAAAAACATCGATATAATTATTTTATTTTGTTATATGTATACACTTGTTTTGATTGTTGTATAGTTTTTTGAGTTACTTCCAGTACTTATCTGTATCTGTTGAACCTTAGTGGAAGTACAGGTATAGGCAGACATATTGTTTAGTATTAATATCAAGTAAAGACTTCGGTATGAAATAATTACCTTATTTAAAGTAATCAAGAAAAATAATAAGAATTTTTGTAATAAATTACGTAAATATTGTAAAGGTTAGCAGATGCGGTGAGTAATTAACATGCTAGCGATATGTGACCTTGTAATACATAAGAATTAATGAAAATTATTTGATGTTATTTTTTACTCTAAAATATGTAAGATTCTTAAAGAATGTAAAGGTTTAAGGAACTGAGGCTGGCTTGCATCAATTAAGAAACTTAATACTTGCCTATTAAGTCTTTAGAAAGCTTGCTTCTTCTATTATATACTTTCTTTGCTTTTATTAGGTCAGTCAGAGGGCCCTCTCTGTGGCTTACTAGCTAACCCTTACTTTGTACAACCTAGTTCTTGTATATGGCATGACATGTTCAGTCTTGAATTTCCAGTGAAACATAAATTATTTTCGGCTTGAAAGCTCAATTACACTCATTACCTGGCTCATGTGTCTGGTGGCTCATGCCCTAGCACATGGGTCACAGCTGGGACTATTATGGAATATGCGTTAGAAATGAGTGACACATAGATTCTTTAAGATATTCATGAGTACAAGAGCTTCATAAACAAAAAACCTGCATTAAGTAGAACTAGTATAAATGCAGGATATACAAGATTTGAGATTGTTATATAAGATTTGTTTATGCTGACTTCCGTGCCATTGTGGTATTGTATGTTTATAATGATTGAAAATTGCACTTCAATATGACAATCGATCAATGTTTTTGAATTGATAAAAAGAGCTCAAGAGTTAGTATCTTTTTAACTGATAAGAATATAACAATAAAATTTGTGCATCAATGACACTCACTGCTTTTATCATCCATTTTAATTAGCGAAAGTCACATTTTAAGTGATAAGTGATTATTTATTTTAAAGTAGATGACAATTATGCATATATATCTAATCGAAATTACAATATGTTAACTGGCTTGCCTGGCTTTTTTTAAATTAAATTAGAGATAAAGAATGACAAGCATACTTACATGAATTTTTATAAATTTCAGCTTTTAATTTTTTATTTGTATACTGATGTAAACTAAAAATAATGTGTTAATTAATTTCTAAAATACAATGTTATGAAAACTATACAAGGTTGGTTTATAAATATAGTGCTGATGCTAAACTGGATATGACTTTAAAAATTCAAATTTGTTTGTTAATTGCAATAGACAACAGGAAAACACACTTTAATGATTCCCAATCAAGTTACTTTACGAATGAATGGTATAGGCAAAAATTAGAAATCGACCAAGTCATAAAGAGAACATCCTTGTTTCTTTCCAACTTGAGTTTAAAATGCAGTTTCTGATTTTACCGTTATAAAGAGAAAACACAAAGGTTTGTTAGAGCAAGGGTTCTTGAAGCTAAGACGTTTTCAGTAAATAATTGTGTCACCTCTAATAGGATTGTGTGAAGTTTTCGCTTACCACGATAGTGGCAAGAAATTTAGTTTAAAAACGTTATCATAACTATAAAATGTTATCATTCTATATCTATATTAAAGGGTTTTCGTTAGAATAATATTATTAAAATAGTTTTTATAATACAGCCAATGTCTGGGTGATGGTGGCTATAGGCGACACTATCACTTTACATCACCTTTCAATTTGCCTGTAGTACAAAAACATCTAAAAAGATACAGGCGTTGATTAAAGATCAAAAAAACTTTTATGAATTTCAGACGTTGCCTTGATCGTGGCATCTTGCGTTAATCTCGCAAACAATAAACAGTTTAACACTATCGATAAGGAATGATAAGCTTCATCGTCACGAGTAAAATTTTATTGTTTTGCTGAATAATATTTTACAATTACAATTAATAATATACCGCAACTCCCTAAAGGAACCCCCATTTTTGCGCCAAAATATACAATAACGTTATAATACCATTTAATTGCTTATCACCATAGGATAATAGTAGATTTTTCTAAAATCTGGAGGTTCCAGCTGATTTATACGCCAGGCGCGTGTTGTTAGCGCCTAAGTTTTCTTCTTTAGTTTATCCATATTATATTTAAAAATTGTCGAAAGCAACAATACAATTTACTCATCAGAGACTATATATGGGACAATCTAAAGTAATACATAAGCCTACTTGGCCTTGTTGATAAATACGTGTTCTTACATCCTCCTCATCTTTTGAAGTTATACTTCTTTAGGCGCGTTATGAAAAATTTATGACCCGTGACACAAAATTAGGAGTGTGATTATAGCGTGCGCGAGCGAGATAGGAATAAGACAATCTACAAGTAAAAATTAATAGAATATGCGTGAAGTTCGTATGCCAACAATTTTGAATGACCATAATGACATTTGTCATTTACCTTTTAAACAAATAAAGGAGTTTTAATTATTTTTTCAAAGAAATTTAGCGATGCTTTTTGAATTATAATCAGAAGTGATTTAAATTGAATATTTAAACCAATACTAATTAATATTTGTGAAAAAACTGTGCTCATCAACCTTCCTAAGTGCTTCAATACAATTGAGGTTAACTATCCGTATGTATTATTATTATTATCGAGTAATGTTTTGATTAAAAAATTAACCACATTGTTTAATCAAAACATGTAATTTTTCTGATTTTATCTAGCAAATATAAGGAAAAGAGACAAAAAACAATTGATGAATCAGTGTAACTGCACTAAATTGAATACAAAAAAAGAGTTTTCATCTTATCGCTGTGAAACATCAAAAACTGGAGGTGGAACAAAGCCAAACTATTTTTAATATTGCCAAAGAAGTATAACTTCTTACGCGCGTACATAAGTACACGGACCCTTTTTTTTTAGTTACTACAATTTTTTTATTGTTGGTCAAATATAATTTTGAAATTTCCCCCTTGTTTACCGTTTAACTTAAATTTTGTACTACACTTTGGATTTTGGCACTGTTTACATTTTCAATAATAACTATCTAGTAATGTTTCACATTTAATAAAAATATATTATTTTATTAATTCAATATGCATTATATCTGTACTAACTAATTTTATCAAGTATGGGGAACCTTGCAATAGAGCACTAGAATTAAACAGTATGGGTCTTAAAATCTTAATTTATATATAAATTACGTGTCACGTTGTTTGTCCGCTATGGACTGTCTAAACTACCGAACCGATATCAATCAAATTTGCACACCGTGTGTAGTTTGATCCAGGGACTTAAAAGATAGGATAGCTTACATCTCATTTTATACCCGGGCAATATTATTTGTCTGTTGCAAAACATTTGTTTATTATTTGGTAGTCAGCAATGTCTAACAGATGACGCTGTGTTGAAACATCTACGTTTCACTTACAAGTGCATAACTTTGAATGTCCATAAGCAACAAAAAAGCATGGTAGATTGGTGTTCTTCTGCCGATTTTAACTTTTGAATAAGTTTACTTCTATGTAATATAACAAAATCTTAGCACAGCAACGCTTGGTTCCGAGTCTATGCTAGTTTATAATTACAAATGTTCCTAGCTTATCAATCTTCTATCTTAGACATTTATAAAATACTACATAGTATAAAACAAAGTCGCTTTCTCTGTCCCTATGTTTGCTTAAATCTTTACACACTACGCGTTTACGGATTTTCATGCGGTTTTTTTTAAAGAGTGATTGACGAAAGTTTATATGTATAATAACATCCATTAAACTATTGTATAGATGGGTAGAGATACTGTTATGTTTGAGGATTTCTAATGTGATGTCGTAAATCGTAATTTAATTTTTCCATTACATTAAAAATCTTTAGGGTGGACTACCCTTAACACTAGGTTTATCAAAATAGATGTCGACTAAGTATTGTACACATTAAAGATCTACATGAGAACGTCGTCAGGATGGTATATCTATACTCTCGACATGGATATCCACAATAAACTATCCGGCAATTTTTGTCATTTATATCTTTTTACGACATAATCGTAGAGCGGGGGGGAGGGGGGGGGGAAAAAAATTTTTTAAATTTTTTATATATTTTAACCAATACAGCACTTACCCTTAATCCAATTAAATACCCTTAAAAATTGTTGGGGGACTACCCTTAATATAGGGATCTAAATATGTTGGCCGTTTACAGACATATGATTTAAATTAATATTTTCGAAGAGTATGGTACAAAATTTAAAATTGCGGGACACAGCGAGTTTGAGGCCGCGGTTCTCCCTATACCCTATAGCAATTTAGATATATACGGTTTTCGTTTAATTTTTATTCTGTTCATTTCAGAATTTCAATAAAACGCGGAACAGCGCTCACATTGTTGGGCTTCGTCTATTTTATGACACTGTTCGAACTATTCAACGTAGCGGCTCTCTTCACTAGTCTCGGAGCGAGGTTTAGACACAAGTTCAGATTGAGTTCGGGCGATGTACTCGATATTACAAACAAGTGAGTATATACGTAGTTCCATTGGAACTAACTTCTAATGGTGTTAAGACAGGTCATGTCTAAATAAAAATTCTCTTAAGTTAGACTTGGAAAATAACTATAACCCAATATTGCGCCTGTATCTATTATTTGAACTTTAGAATACATGATTCTAACCTTTCAGACCTTCTAAGACACTCATTGTCATTTATTGCCGGTTACTTATCGAAGAAATTATGTAATTATAATTTAGAATATATTTAGAAAGAAAAATCTATGGATAGTTCTAACGCAAGGTTGTTTTCAGGACACATTAAAAAATAATAATTATTCGATAATATTTCTGATTTGTGTTGGGCGAGGCACACAGAATCGGTTATCGTAGATAAAGAAAAACAATAGTTATATTTTTTTATGTAATAGGAGGCAAACGGGCAGGAGGCTCACCTGATGTTAAGTGATTCTGGCAGGGTGAGTGTCCATGGACACTCACCCGCCAAAGGCTCGCAAGTGCGTTGCCGGCCTTTCAAAAGAATTGGTACGCTCTTTTCTTGAAGGACCCTAAGTCGAATTGGTTCGGTGGGCAGCTGGTTCCACATAGTGGTGGTGCGCGGCAAAAACTGCCTTAGAAAACGCTCAATGTATATATTTTGTTTTTCTGATATAAGGCTATAAATAAATATAATATTTCAGATTAGTATCAGCTGTGCAAGCAGCGTTTTCTTGTGCGACCGGCGTGGTAGTTTGTCTCTGGTCTTGTACAAGAGATCTGATGCGGTCCTCACATTACATTTCCGAAGCCTACGCGTGGTTCGGTGCGGCCTATTTCTTTTATGACATATGGTCTATGTACATGGTAAGACATTGTGTAGTTTTTAAACTTTGGTAAATTTATGAATCCTCAAACAATTAAACACCAAAATGAATGTGTTAAATTAAAATAAAGATTTAAATGAGACATTTCTATAAGTATTGCTTTTTTTATTGTATGGGGGACAATAATGATATTGTCTTTGTTTGTTCGGATACAATTATTTCTTAATTAAAAGCCCAAGATAAAGGTTTTAATGACATAGGGCCAATGTTTTTTTATTTGCTAGACTACAAAATTGAATAAATTACATTGATTATATTTTCTTAAGCAATATTGTAATATTGTTGGGATATAATTTTTCAGGTACATGTACACATGACCACCAACTCAAACAGCACTCAATCTACGAAGAAGTCCCTTCCATCTGGTGACGCGTTGGAGTCTCCAAAGAAACCCTCATTTTTTGCCTACTGCAAACATGAGCCAGTGATTCTGATGCACCATCTGTTCATTGGTGCCTTCGGATTTCTAGTCATTGTCGTAAGTGTATTATTAAACAAAAAGTGCGTGCGTACAAAGTACACATGTCAGAAGTGACACTTCTTTGGCAAACTAATTTTTAAGTCTTGTTCATCTATTATAAAAATCTAAAACTTTTGATTTCCGGACTTAGAGGAGAGAGATTTTCGGTCTTATATAATTTCACTTTAAAACTAACTGTGTCGAAAATTAATACAAATCATTAATTTTTTTTTTTATAAAAAACACGTGGCATTTTAATTTACAATTCGTCATTTGAGATTTTAATAAATTATTTTGCTTAAAATAAAAAAATACTAATACTTCATAAATTCTGTTTTCGAAATTTTAATTTTAAAAACATAAATTCTATAAGATAATTCGCCCTTCTCACTCTCAAGTCGGTCTCAATCGCTCTCTCCCTTTTCTTCGACAAAAACGCTGCACATCTTCGTGACGATAATATTATTATTATTGCGTTTCATCCGTAAAAAAATTACCCTCATGCGCCTAAAGAAGTTTCACTTCAATAATAGTTTTTACGTTATCTATTGATTGATTAAATCATCATCCTCATGCTTTTAATGAACAGCAAAAATCTAACTAATTTATGAAATTTATACAAATTTGCAAATATTGTTAAATTTATATTAACTATACAATTTCACTATTAAGGTAATTAAACACAGATTCAATAACTTTTCAAAGTGCACCTCTGCGCCATTGTTACCGGACATGAAACAACAACATGTGCTCAGCTTACGTGATACAGGTTACACAATGCTAACGATTAATTTAATCTGTTATCCTCGATCTATATCTTATAAGAGAAATGGCTTTGAAAGGTTTAAATTAAACTATAGTATAGTATGTGCGTAACGTTTCGTTTCACTCTTGAAAGTTGCCGCGATTTACGAATTAACTTAGTATTTCAGCTGTACCACATTCGTAGTATATTAAATCATTAATTAATGTAGGAACTTAAATTTAACCCAGCCAGAATGTTCTAGCCTACAAATAAAATCAAATTGAAAGAAAAATTAAGCAACTGTCACCCACACCATGCTACACATGGTGTACAGCCCCACACCATGCACTCATGGTGTGGGTGAGTATAGTATAGGTGATGTTAACATAATTAAAGTGTCGTGTGCGAGATACGTACAAAGTCGTAACGTAAGTTGGACACTTGTACATAGGGCTTCCAGTTACTATTGCTTAGGTGCAATATTTTAAAGTTTTATATTTTAATGTATAAACAAAATCAAATCTATACACGCTACTGATTATAAAGTATTTTTTTTAATTTATTGTCAAGTTTAACAAAAAATATAATTAATGCGAAATAAATAAAGTATATTAAAACGTTTTGTAAATATTATATCAACCCATCATGCGTTTTTTCTGACCTCATTAGAAAGACCTCAGAAGAAGTTAGCCTCTGAATTTTCTGCTCGGCTAATTTCTTGTGTATTAAACATAGCAGTTCAGCGAATGGGCTGGATTGAATTATGGGTGCACGCAAAAGTATTACTTTTAATAGAGATCTTATAGCTTGTTTCCACATGCATGGACACATTGTGAAGGGATGGCGCAACTGGAAGCGTGTTAGTCTTTCACATGGTCCATGGTATTTAAAACTGGTTAGGCACAGAAAGCATATTTCTTGCCTTTAAATTGCGTGTTGTTCCCACGTGAGTGCTCTTTTTCACATCCTCCTTATAGAGGACAAATTTTTTTTTAATTTATTTTATCTTATATATATATTTTTGTGTGTAGTGTTGACTGAACTTCTCTCAAACGACTGACCGATTTTGATGAAATTTTTTGTGTGTTTCAAGGGGTCTGGGAATGGTTTAGATTACAATCAGCCCGAGATGGCACTGAGTCGGTACTTTCATACTTTGCTTAATATCCTAATCGCTTTAAATATCATGCTGGACAACGTCTGTGGGGTCCACTAGTTATTATTTATTACTTAAGATGTCATGTGAAACATGGTGTAATGGTTGCAGCTCCTTACAAACGTTGTGTAAAACACAAAACTTAACGATTAAAAAGAGTGGCGGAGAGTTTATTGCCAGTTCTTCTCTTCCGTTCTACGCCAGAAAAGAAAAATTTTGAGATGGTTATCTATATGAATCAATGGTTTTGACTTTGAATTTAAACAAAAATAAAAGTTCACCTAATAGATCCGAAAATATGAGGTCTAAGAGCTCTTGTTAACGAACGTTTTTGTCAACGGGTAACGAGCCGACGCAAAACGGCTACCGTTGTACACGATACGCTAATATAAGTGAACGCTCCGTTGTTGTCGATATCAGTTCTATTAAATTTGAAGGGAGAAGTGCACGAGTGATATTATTTATCAGATAATGTCTCAAAATCTTCATTTACATTAGAAGATTTCTTTCCTTGCCGCAAAATTTTTTTTATTTTTGTAATTTTCTATAGTTTTGTCCCATAACATAGGCCTATTCTGAACAAGGCTAATTAATAAATCCATATCAATGGTAAACTCCATATTCACAATGAGCAAGAGGGTAGGTAATAGAAATATAAACGTGCGCAATCCGTCGTCGTCAACACACTTCTATGAAATGACATAGTTCACTGCATCGGACAGTCCGCCGTGGCGCTGAGGATCAACGTCCATTTGAGTCACGTTGCAACGGTATGAGCCCGTCGGTTAACAAACATTCACTCAACTTACTTGAACACTGCACGTCGGCCCGTCGCCGTTATAAAATCGCCTTGTCCGTTGTCGTTAACAAAAGCTCTAAGGGTTATAACTCATAAGTACCTAAAACTTTACAGTACTTTCGCGGTGGGCTGGGCGATTGTGTATTCGGATTTGTCTACCTCATGGAGCTATCCACTCCATTCGTTTCGCTTCGAGGCATTCTCTCCCGTCTTCAACTCAAGAAGTCTCCAGTTTACGTGTACAATGGACTGGCGATGTTGGCCACCTTTCTGGTGTGTCGTGTACTGAGTCTACCGTATGTGTGCCTGCTCTACAGTCGAGCTGCTAGTATGACGTATTTTGAGGTAAGGTAACATGACTTACTGAGAAAATATATAATATTTATTGATCTTTCTAGGACTGTATGTTTTGTAATAGCAGCAAGCAATTTCGTTAATATTATATTATAATAAAGCAATTACGTTTTAAAACTCATGCTTATGCTATGCCAGAACTCAACAAAATTGGTTCAGTTACTTGTGAACAAGACATTTTTTTTAGATAAACTAATAGTGTTTGCTATAGTAGTAAAGTTTTTCCCACAGGCTATAAAATCCCTACCCACGGGTTGTAAGGTATCCATCTGCATCTTACTCTTACCCCAGATTTATTGGTTCTACCTCATGTCAGCTGGAGCTCTGAAACTCTTCTTCCAACGAGTCCCCGTTAAACGTAGTTGATTATACAATATTCCTCTGATTTAGATTTTAGGACGTTTAACGCGCGTATGATGCTCGCATGCGTTAATATATAATGTATTCGCATAAAGCATGTTGAGCTGTAGGCTTATATTACAATACAATAACCTAGTCCCTATAAACGCTAATAATATACACGTCAAAATACGTACTCATACGCTACCAACGTATACGTACAGTTTGTGACTATTTCGAATGTGACGCCATATGAGAGGTCTCAATACGTTAAACCTTGAAAAGGAGATAATTGACATTTGAGAATATCTTATGGTAATGCTAGTCTGACGATGTATTAATTGAGAATTTAATATTTCGGTTTTATCAAGTTGTGTTTATAGCTTACTTAATAGTTAAAAGAGCAAATTATTTTCTTATTTGGCTTTCTAAATGAATCTGAATTCTATCTCTTTCTTGCACGATAAAATATTTATGGTAATAACTACGAGGTTCCAGCATAGTATTATTTGTTAGTGGCACAAATTGTCTACCTTGAATGATAGTGGAAGGTCGAATACGCATTACCTATTTATTGCTCATACAATTTATATACAAAGAAACGCACTAGCCGTTGAAATTGTATGAGAAATAACATCCGCTTGTATACGGACTATGCTACGTACCTTTTTGTGGGAATAAGCTTTGTGTTAGACATTTCTCGTGTAGTTTTCAAATATTTCTTAGTATTTTCTCGTAATAACCTTTTTATTACACGATGAGCTTACAAAGTTCATTAATCTGAGCTTATATTATCGAATATTAACAGTGTTAATCATAGACTATTATTTCTGGTTACCGATAATTAATAATATACCAATTGTTATATTGTATATAAAACTCATTAATGTGAACATTGAAGCCACTAATTTCCTCATGTTTCGAACCATACGGAGTATGAAATTAGTATAAGGCTTTTTATGATAACGATGGTTCAAAGTGGTGTCATATAAATATAAGAAAATGGTTTAAGAGGCTCTGCAGTAAGAATTTGAATTACGACCGGAAAGATAATTGGGGTTTTCACCTTGAATGATTATTTTGATGTAATAGTAGTGATTTACAAATTAGCCAAAAACAAAATTCGAAATTGTGAAACAAAATTTATTGTTCCTGAATTAAAATTATTTTGGATCTGTAATCAAGGATTATAATATTTTAGTTAAATAATTTCATAAGTGCTTATGATATTAAATAATATATGTATTTAAAATATTTTCCTTATAAATGATACAGATTTCGAAATTTGTAATGGCTAACGTCCGCATTCGTAACTGAACTCAACATTCCATTAAACTTGGGATCGTGATTTCGAACGCTAGGTTGTCTAATCGGACAGTTACCTGTAGAAGCCGAGTGAAACTATGAAAACCAATTGCTATTTACGAGCCGTAGATTTACCTATAAAGAGAAGAGCTGTGATTGATTCCAAGCCATGACTTTCTACATAAGAACTTACGAAATTTACGTACGTACGTACGTACTAAGTACGTACGTACGTACGTATGTAGTCCTTCGTGTACGTACGTCCAGTAAGACAAATCAGTGTGGCGCATGTAGAAATAGTTGTTTCACAATATCAAAAACATTATTACCGATTTTGAAGTACTTTAATCCAAATTAACGGTATAAGTCACTTAGAGCTTAAAAATTATTTGTTGTTCAAAAGTAAATTACTAAAGTTATAGGCCTAGCGTTTGTTAAAATTTCATAGATTTATTCTGTGTTTGAAGCACTGTTTTCATTTCTTTGAGTAAAAGAGTATATAATTGCTTGTTTTGTGAACTTTTTTAATATAAATTGTTTCGATGGCTGTGTAGGCATGTCAAGGTTTTGGTTATGGTGGATAACAGTGGTTTGGATAATAGATAGATAGATAATAATATAAAGGAATAAAAATGTGTTAGTATTTAGTTCTTAAACTGATTATAATGCTATGGTGTCTTTTTGCAATGCAGTAATACCAGTATTTTCATTTATTGCGTTTACTTACATTTATATTCTTTTACTTTGAATAGCATCGTTTTTTTACACTTTATATAAATTTCAATACCATTTATGGTGATATTATTTTTAATAATGACGCACAACACTACCAGTGTAGTATAGCATATTCAAGTTATGTGTCCCTAATCTGTCAAAACCAGAAACCACATTTTATTAATGTTAGAAAAAAAATGACTTAAAACCATATCTCACATAGGACAGGGCAGATAAGTTTGTATTCATATGATCAATAAAAGCCTTATTTATAAGAATTATAAATAATTCTTCCATTATTTGCCAAGTCAAAAAAGATAGAGGAGTTCGCATAAAACTTGTCTTTGAATATTATCCGCATTTCGCTTTAAAGCTTGAAAAAAATACTGTAATGATTTTTAAAATTTGTTTTATACTGCTTGACGTCACAACGTACTTTCCGACCACCTTGGCCACTATTTATTGATATAACGGGTATATACGAGGTAATTCGAAATGTCTTATGAATATTTGTAAATCTATCGTATAGTTGCTTTACCAACGCACCTCTAAAGCTTTTATAATTTAATAATTAATATAACTATTATATTTTAGCAAATTTATCTAATGCTTATAATTTTTAATGTTGGTAAAGCAATTTTGTGAGTGTAGAACATTGTGTTAGGTCTCTAACGATAGATTAATGTATAGAACGGTGCTTTCTTATCGTGTTGTAGTTGTATTGGATGTCTAGAGCTAACTTTGCCCCAATCTTCTAATAAGCTTGTTAAATTATTAAAAAAATTGAATTTGCTAAAGTAAATTTTGGAATTACGTACAATCAACGATAGACAATTATCACGCGACTGTCTACATTTTTATTGAGCACCAAATATAAGTTATTTTCTTAAAAGTCTAGTAATTTCTAAATAAAACATCGCTTTTGCCTGTGGTACCTACCTATTATTTTGAGATGGGTATTCGTGTCCTTCGTATTCTTAAGCGCTTGATTTAACTTAGACATAAAATAGAAAGAATCAGTTCGAAAAAATTTGATTGTATGATAAAAGCTGAATAGTAAATATTAAATTCGGGTAAAGTTAGCGATTTGTTATTTGTATTAGATCTGAGTGGGTTAAGGTAACGTTTTCCTCTATGATGATACTTCCACTTATCACTTTGCATTTTATATTATTTTATGAATATATGTTAGATGGATTTTATAATTATGCATTTTTTCACATTAAACATAATTTAACTGTTGCCAATAGATATAAAAGAAAGATTCCATCTAATATTAATTTACAGCTGTGATTGCATTAATTTTAATTGAAAATATGAAACTGTATATGATACAAACGTGGACGGAAAGAATATTGGAATGCAAAAATTAAAACATTTAATTTGTATCTAGTACTAAAATTGTAGACTAAACCAGTCTAATATTTTTACGTTATTTCGAAATTACCAGAGACAATAAAAAAAAACATTTAAAAAACTAATACAATAAAGCTTTGCTATAACGAACAAATAATTTTTTATTAGTTCCAATATTTTTCACGTTATGAATAATATGAAGAAGTATCGCTTTTTATTTAAATGTTATATACTAATTTAGTATCGACTATTGAAGGAGGCCTTTATTTTTATTTATTTTTGTGGATGTTTTAATAAAATATGTATAATAAACGTCTGCGGTTTTATTTTTAATATCCCTGCTAAGATCATTGATATTTCCTTTTTGGTTCTCTATCTTAATATATATAAATTACGCGTCACGTCGTTTGTCCGCTATGGTCTCCTAAACTACTGAACCGATTTCAATCAAATTTGCACACCGTGTGCATCTTTGATCATTGATCACATTGTTCTAACTTAAGAGATAATATTATAGCTTACATCTTAATTTATACTCTCAATATTATTTTATTGCAAAATATTTGTTTATTATTTTTATTTAGTCACAATTCTAACAGATGGCGCTGTGTTGAAAGTACCAACGATTCACATAGGTAAGCTACAATTTAATGGCATAAACACCAAAAAAGCATGGTGGTCCCCTTGACTGGAGTTCTCCTACCGTTTCCCATGAATAGTTTGCTACTATGTAATATAACAGAAACCTTAGCCACAGCAACGCTTGGCCTTAGCGAGTCTGCTAGTACTATCATATTTTTTACTTTTCTTAAGTTCAATGAGAAAAAAATCTAATTTAACTAAATTATTGACGGTAGGGATAATAATATCTAAAAAATGAAACCAATCAGAAAAGTGTAATAAAACACAAATACTCTGTCTTTGGCTTATCAAAACTGCTTAACGGATTTTTTTTTCATTTTTACAAATAAATTACTCGTCGTTACGTCAAATAAATCATAGTTTATGATATATAAATAAAAAAGTTACATTATTTCCAGATATTTTCCAATAATATAATTCATAATTATTTCAAAACTCATGAATGCAAATTAATTTTAGCTTGGTGGCTGAGTTATCTACTGTTATACGATTTCTGATAACAATTTGTTTTATCTGGTTAAGGTTTCGACTGGGTGTCGGAGGATTTCAGGATATAATTAGAGACTATTGTTAAAATTAAACAATAAACTTCAATAAAAGGGCTCTAGGTACTTTGTGGTGGGCTATAAAGTATGTTATGACAGGTGTGAAATGGTGATACACGTATTTAGTATTTTACTGTAAACTGTTTCGTCAATAAATAATATATATTTCTGGTAAATAGTTTAATGAATTAAAAACATCGCGTATTTGGAATTAAAATTATTCAATCGGCAAATATTTGATGTGTTCGATTTCCTTAGTTTTTCCAGCAACTTTCTTGTATTTCTTTAAGTTGACTTCCACTCGTACCTTGACCTGTAACTTCTTCAATAGTTCGGAGATATCGTCATCATCATCATCGTCATCCTCCTCCTCCTCCTCTGGAGTTTCATCTGGCTTTTCTGGTTCAGGTGTTGGCTTGGGGGTGGTTGGTGCTGGAGTAGGCTCGGGGGTTGGTTCTGGAGTAGGCTCGGGGGTTGGTTCTAAAGTTGGCTCAGGGGTGGATTCTGGAGTTGTCTCAGGGGTGGTTGGTGCTGGTGTGGTAGTTGGGTCTTCCAAAGATTCAAAGTCGACATCAGTGATCTCTTGGAACCAGGAGAGGAAGGGACCAGGTCTAATGAAACCTAAAAAAAAAAGAATTGTATGTAATGAAACAAGTTAGTATTTTATACTCATGACACCAGTAGTACACATCTTTCAACATATTTTATATTTTAAGAGGCTGTGTGATGACTAACCACCAGGATGTCCAGAGTGGCAACCTCCAGATGCAGCTCCAGCTACGAAGGAAGTGACTCCCACCAAGGTTGGGACACCGTCTTTGTATTGTACTAAGGGACCACCACTGTCACCCTGCAATAAAATGCTTTTTAAAAACACTACGTATGTAGGTAATTAGTTTCAAAACCAGTTTATATATTTTGATAGTAGCTCTTCAAGTTGAATGGTACATACATAAATATGGAAATGTGCTTATCACATAGCCTATTGGGTCATTCAAGCTTCAACCTAACACAGATAAAGATAAAACGACAAAGATTTACGCAAAATGACCTTTTGAACATGTTCACTACATGAGTAATTAATTTCGAGAATCAGAATCAATGGCATGGCAGCTTGCTTTACTACAGGTAATATCAAATTACCTGGCAAACGGATTGAGAGGTGACGTTGTACCAACGCGCGCAAATAGTGTTGGAGTTGACAATTCTGCTTGTGAAAAGACTTAGGCACAAAGCGTCGTCAACGCCGCGGAGATATGTCCATTGTAGGGTTGTTGCTGCTGGAGCTAAAATTTATATAATATTTGATTATGTATACCTACCCTAGATCTTAAATGGTTTCTTATATTCACTCAATGTATAATACATATACTAGATGAGACTACTGCGTGAAATACTTTATATGTATTCAATGGAAAGTACGATTTTTTAAACAGCATTCGTCGGATACCTTGGGTCCAAGTCCTTCCCCATCCGCTAGCAATCAGTCTCTCTTCAGAATAGTCACTGAATGCCTCAGTGGATGGCTGAATCCTCACCCTTTGAACGTTTGCTTAAAATATTCAGAAGGGGTTAATTATAAAACTAAAGTCCATTAATCTTATTTCTGTAAACAATATACACTTACTATCACTTATCGTCTGCTTAAAGTATACTATATGTAGCTCGTCGGTAGCTCTATAGACTAGTCAAACACATGAGCAAATATTTAAATAAAAACCTGAAGTTTAATGTTGTAGCGTGTTAGACTCTAAACTTACAGCTGAATGTAATTGGAGTGGTCAGTTTTATAAGAGCGACGTCATTAGGCTGCACAGCTCCAGGATTGTCTGAATTGTAGGTGGGGTGGTTGTACCAGTCCCATGAGTCGGATATGTACTCTGCTGAGTTCATCTCGATGAGACCCGCACGAACCGTAATCTGACGGTAGCTGCAAATTTTTAAAATATCATTCATCAATTTACAGTTGTATTTCTACTTTTAAATCTGTCATTGAAGACTTATCGACTCCATACAGTGGCGTAACAATAGGGTGGCAGACCCAAGAAGGCCCTTGCCCAAGAGATATAACGTTCTATGGATGAATGTGAAGTCTCCAATACGCATTGGCTAGCGTATTGGAGACTAGGAACTACAGACCATTCCCTCTCACCTAAGATAGGAGGCCTATGGCCATTAGTGGGACATATACAACGGGTAATTGAGAACGCTGAAAATCTTGAAGTGTAGATATAATATTAGGTCCTTACATATAAAGTCGAATATTTTTAAATATAATATATTTAATTAATCTAAGTATGAACCATTGTTTTCTATGCACTTTTGCCATCTCATATGTAGTTCATTGATCCCTTTACTAAAAAAACAAGTCGGACGGGAATCAATAAAATCTGTGAAGGCGATTTGGACTGCCCCGTCAGAGTAAAATTTTTTCCCTTGCAAGAAGTTGTCCAAATTTCGAAAAAAATGGTAATCTGTTGGAGCAAGGTCCGGGGAGTACGGAGGATGTCTTAGACATTCCAATTGAAGCTCTTCTAATTTGGTAGCCGTCTGTTGTGCAGTGTGTGGTCTAGCGTTGTCATGAAGTAGCAGTGGCGTGGAGCGATTGACCAGCCTAGGTTGTTTAGCCGCTAGCTTTTCCATCATGATTTGCAATTGCTGACAATAGACATCAGCCGTAATAGTCTGGCCAGATTTGAGAAAACTGCAATGAACAATACCGTCACTAGTCCACCAAACGCTTACAAGTAACTTTTTTGGGGTTAATTTTCGCTTGGGGCAGGATTTGGTTGGCTGGCCAGGATCCAACCATTGCGCTGAGCGCTTCCGATTATCGTAAAGAATCCATTTTTCATCACAGGTAATGATTCGGTTTAAAAAACCTTCATTATTGTGCCGGTTCAGTAATGTAACGCAGCAGTCGAAGCGCGTTTGCCGGTTTGCTTCAGTCAATTCGTGAGGTACCCATCTTTCAAGCTTTTTAATCTTCCCAATTTGCTTCAAGTGAATTAAAACAGTTTTATCACTAACACCGCAGCCTGCAGCTAACTCGGACGTGGTTTGCGATGGATCCGCTTCCACAATAGCCTTCAATACTTCATTATCAACTTGGGTCTCAGGCCGTCCTCGGGGCTTGTTCTGCAGGTCGAAATTTCCAGAACGAAAACGTTGGAACCAAAAACGAACTGTGTTTTCTTTTGCAACATGACCGCCATACACATCATTCACCCTTCGAGTCGTTTCCGCAGCACCACGGCGGAACTCGTACTCGTAAATAATGCAATACTTTAAGTTTTTCATTTTGTAAAATGAGTGACGCAAACAGAAAAAAACAGAAGAAAAAAACAAAAGAAAGGTCATCGAAGCACAAATACATGAGTAAATAGCGGTACAAATTTGAATTTGGAATTCCTTACCAAAGAGGAGAACATCGTGATTAAAGTGGCCAGTACGAAATACGCCAATTTCATATGTAAGCACCTAATATTAAACTGGTTACAACGTGACGATTTTTACTGATTAAAAGAATTTGCCACGGGCCCCAGATGGTATAGTTACACCACTGAATCCATATAAGTAGGGATATTAAGTATGTAAACATACTTAGCTGTACAATGAGCTGCTGTGATCACCCATGATTCGTGAATAACTGA
Organism: Pieris macdunnoughi; assembly: GCA_905332375.1. Taxonomy (NCBI): domain Eukaryota; kingdom Metazoa; phylum Arthropoda; class Insecta; order Lepidoptera; family Pieridae; genus Pieris; species Pieris macdunnoughi. Next base: position 4,286,837 of record CAJOBZ010000006.1, read on the forward strand.
ACCTCCACAGCCCAATATTCTGAAGGACTGGTCGATGGCTCTTAAATGCGCCTGGTACGGAATCTGACCCAGGGCAGCGTCGTGGCCCGACACAATGCGGCCTTGGGTTTGCTCTGTAATGAAAACAGCAGTCATTAAAACGTAAAAAAATTGCTATTCCTTTATGTCTGTTTACTTGTAAATTTGTTACTTGGACTTTGGATTATATTTATTAGATAGATTAGATATTAGAAAAAAAGAAAATGGCCGAGTCTTCTGATTAATTGTTACGAAACGAAACTAAAAATAAATAGCATTTCCTCAATAAATTATTGCCGAATGCTTTACAGCGATTAACTTTTTAAGCTTGCCTTTGTCCCCTCTCAATAACCTTATTTATCTTATACTGGTTATTAGTACCTAATAATAATTAAAACATAATGTAAAACAAAGGTGACCAAAATTTTCTAAATAAGGAAGACGTTGTAGCTCTATTTTAACCAAATTTATTTTTATTAGTCTGTTTTCGATTTGGTGGAACATTGTCCTTTGTAAATGATATTCACATATTTATCGCAAATCACGTTTCATACAAATAATCTTGAATTAATCATTGTTTGATAGCTTTAAATTCCCATAATCGAGTGATATTTTTGCGATAAAATAATTATCAGATGTGATTGGAACCAATGTTATTAACTGATTAAATAGTGAAAATTCAGATTTCTTTACAATGTGATTTATTTTTATTTGTATTGTGTAGATATAATCATTATTTTAAACTAAATTGATGTAGGAACTAAATTGAACGCTATTAAATGAACCATTTATAATGAGGAGGATTAAACTGGTTTTCCTATCAAATAATAATGCAATGGCGTTTCTTTGAATATTTTTAAATTAATGAAAAGAAGAAAATTATTAGATATATTGGTCTAGTAGTGGTTTAAAGTTTCATTTGGAATAGCTACAATATTATTGGCCACACATGCATTTGTTTTTACATTCCATTATTAATTACACTGAAGATTGTTTTTTTAGAATTTTTTATCGTTTAAAAATCATTGTTAACACGATAATTAAATTTAAAAAATAACTTACCATATTCTCTTACATTTTCTACAAAGTCTACGTTGGCCCTAAGCGTCGTTGACGCCTGAAAATAAGGCAAGAAAATGTTATTACAACTATTATGTCTATGTTTTGCTTGATTTCGGCACATACCTTATCCTTGTAGATACGTAGATATTAGGCTGGGTAGATTCTTAAATGAACGCGGTTACAAATTTAATTTTTACCTATAGGGTCTAGCTTCCTCTTATTAAGCAAGATCCCAGATGTAATTTTTTCATTAATAAGGCTTTAAGTTTGAAGCTTTATTTTGTTTTGTGTATTTGTAATGCAATGCATATGTCACTGCCAACTAGCTTAATCCGTTTAACTTTCTGCCTAGCCGTTTAACTAACGGCCTGAAAGATGTTCAGCCAGTTGATTAAACGGCTAAGCAAATGACTTGGATCGATGACGTTTCATTACTTGCCTAGCCTGTTAATTAAAATATAGTTCTACTTTTTGTTATCTAGCTTCAAAACTCTTCAAACTGTCAATATGCGTCCATAGATAACTTTAATGGTGTTTTCCAAATTTTCATGAAAAACAAGTACAATTGAAGAGTGTAGTGACAATAATAATGTAATTGGAGTTTACTCCTTAAGAAACGATTTGAGTTATAAGGCCCGGTACGGAAATTTTATGAGGAGTAAAATCAAGTGTAACACGAAAAGTTGAGGCGTTATGTAGAAAGAGACAAATGGATTGAACGTGTAAAAGAATGAGATGGAATACATTACACAGACTTTTCTATTTTGAATTCACGTTTTGACAGCCACGTTACAACATTGTCAGTGTTGACAGGTGTAAAAAATAAAAGTAGATTGTCTAGCGTGCCATAGAGTTTTGTCAATAGTAATGGTCAGTGAAATTAAAAAGATTGTTCATTCTTATTCTTCTCTTACTATAAAGGTAACTTTGGTCACAGAAAGAAAATCCTATTTGGGCATAGATGATGTAGGTACGTTTTATTACTACTACAAACATTTATATTATAAAAACATATATTCTTACCACCTTTAGTATGAAAATATGGTCGACAGCCACAGAACATTATCGCCATTTTATCGTTCGTAAGGAGTAAACTCCAATCGTGCGTCGTAGCTGACACACACACTTTTTTTTTGGATAACTATTTAGAAATACGTCGCCCGAGTTTGACGACTCTGATTATGTAGGTGTAGGTGTAGGGTGTAGGGGGACCTTTATTGGAACACTTCCAAGTAATTTTAGCTGCCGAAGTTGCGTCTAAGTATTAAACAAATTTTGTATACATTTTATACATCTAAAATTACATTTGAAAAACTAAATAGTTTAACAGACGCTTAATTACTTTAAAACAAATTGCAGACATTTATAAATAAATGCCGAAAAAATGCTTCTACAATATAAAGCTTCATGAAATAAAAATAAATATTTTTTCATAGTTTTTTTTAAATTTAGTTTAACACGTTTATCTACAGTATGGTTAGGGCAAAACTTACCGCGATCCCCGCTAGGGCTATTAGAAGTACTAATTTGCTCAACATGCTGTCACCCACTAATATCGTCGGCATTTCTTATTATGATTTAACTTAAATACTACCGTCATAACATTAATTAGCGAGATATTAATCAGATATCACTGATAATATATTTATATGATAAGACTAATGTTCTTGGCCCTGAATACCACGAAAATCTAGCTTTATTGAATAGACTCCTTTGTTGATCCTTATCATAAAATAGAATGATATTCAGTTGTTAGGCCCTTTCTCCACTGCTCCGGTCCGGCGTCGGATACCGGAATGAGTCATGAGAAAAATATCGGAAGGCCGGACTGCGCTTCTCCACTATATCCGATCCGATAATAATCGATACTTGTATATTTATCATGCAACACTTACATTAACTAAAACCCATATACCTACTTTACTTTTTTAATAAAACGTTCTAAATTCTCAATATTTTATTGCCTTGGCAAGTTTATTACTTTTTTATATTGTCTATCTTGAAATATTATAATCTACTTAATAAATAGTTCACTAATACTATGCTATAAAAATAGAAATAAATAGCAACATAATTTGGTTTGGTCCAGGTTATCCAGATTCTTTCAAATTAAAGAAACTATAAATAAACCTATGAATAATAATTTATAACCTCTTGGATATACTTGGACCGATAATACACCGCGTTCCGATCTAGCAAGTTATCGGATCGTTAAAAACCGGATGCCGGAGTAGTGGAGAAGTACGTAAGTACTGTTGTGAGTTTCTAAATCGGATCGGTAATTAACGTTTGCCGGACCGGAGCAGTGGAGAAACGGCCTTAGTTTATGTAATATGTATGTTAATTAATTTCTACAAGCCGTGACTTTTACATTTTCACCAATGAGCTTACCAGTTTAATCGTCGGAGATATCATTCCTGGAATGTAACAAGGAGACGTCGCAACCATCAGCGCCGGATTAAGGGGTATAGGTGTCGGGTCAACAAAGGAGTGGCCAGGGGGCCTGGCCGAAAATAAAATGAACAGTCGAGTATTTCAATCAATAATTTATTGTGGAACTAAGTAGATTCTTTTAGTGTTTAACAAACATAAAAATATGTTGAAAGAAAAGTTGTTTTAAATTCTGACTTAGTAAACACTAGAGAACAACTTTTTTCGAAGTCTCTATTGTGGATCTTTTGTGGGGTTCTGTAGTCCCGGTTCCCCTCCCCCTAAATCCAGCCCTGTCTTTTTTTATATTGTACTCGTACTGATTGAATTATATCGCCATTATTTTATTTTCATTAAAAATACTATCCGTTTTATTTTAATAATTTTTCGACGAAAAAAGTATTTTCTATCAATTCTTTAATAAAACACACTTGTCGACTCAATTGTGATTGTAACTGACAATTGATACAGTACGTAGATCATCAAATTCAAATTCAAAAATCATTTATTCACGTAGGTAACACAATGTACACTTGTGATTCGTCATTAAAGAAATAAATATTAATGCTTCTAATTTTACATTTACTGCCAGTTCTCAAATCAAGGGCGCAGAACGGAAGAGAAGAACTGGCAATAAACTCTCCGCCACTCTTTTTAATCACCATGTTTTTTTTTTTTTTTTACACAACGTTTGTAAGGAGCTGCAACCATTACACCATGTTCCACATGACATTTTAAGTAATTAATAATAATAACATAAATAAAAACAAAGACTTGTCCCCTATCAGCAGGAGGCATGGTGAAATAGGAGCACGCACTTACATTCTCGTGGGAACAACACGCAAACACATAGTCGAAATAATTAACATCACCGCATACACGAATTCAAGTAGGACCAGTCACCACAAGTAGCACCCGTTCACGAGTATGACGCATGGCCAGCCATCGGCCCCCTCGCCATATTTTAGGGAGAGAGACAACCCGACGCATGGACGCCGCCACAAGCAATGACATTTAAGCTCATAAAACAGCACCAGCACTAAGGCTGCCAGGCCTGTGCCTGATATGTGTTCAAAGAACACATCATTCGGGACACCGCCCGTAATACTCATAAAAAAGCACCAGCACTAAGGCTGTCAGGACTGCGCCTGATATGTGTTCAAAGAACACATCATTCGGGATAGCGCCCGTAATACTCATAAAAGAGCACCAGCACTAAGGCTGTCAGGACTGCGCCTGATATGCGTTCAAAGAACACATCATTCGGGACAGCGCCCGTAATACTCTCAAAAGAGCACCAGCACTAAGGCTGTCAGGACTGCGCCTGATATGTGTTCAAAGAACACGTCTTCCGGGACAGCGCCCGTAATACTCATAAAAAAGCACCAGCACTAAGGCTGTCAGGACTGCGCCTGATATGTGTTCAAAGAACACATCATTCGGGACAGCGCCCGTAAAACTCTCAAAAGAGCTCCAGCACTAAGGCTGTGTCAGGGACTGCGCCTGATTTGTGTTCTTTAAGGTCAGCACCCGTAACACTTTCAAAAGACCTCCAGCACTAAGGCTGTGTCAGGGACTGCGCCTGATTTTAATTTCTTTCAGGTCAGCACCCGTAACACTCTCAAAAGAGCTCCAGCACTAAGGCTGTGTCAGGGACTGCGCCTGATTTGTGTTCTTTCAGGTCAGCACCCGTAACACTCTCAAAAGAGCTCCAGCACTAAGGCTGTGTCAGGACTGCGTCTGATTTGTGTTCTTAAAACATCTTTTAGGTCAGCACCCGTAACACTCTAAAAAGAGCTCCAGCACTAAGGCTGTGTCAGGACTGCGTCTGATTTGTGTTCTTTAAACACATCTTTCAGGTCAGCACCCGTAACACTCTCAAAAGAGCTCCAGCACTAAGGCTGAGTCCTGACTGCGTCTGATTTGTGTTCTTTAAACACATCTTTCAGGTCAGCACCCGTAACACTCTCAAAAGAGTTCCAGCTCTAAGGCTGTGTCAGGACTGCGTCTAGTATAAGATCCCGATATACAACGACCTTCACCGAGATGCTTATTTAATGAAACGTATTTTATATTTAATTTAATATGTCAATAAATATAATCCATATGGGTTGCCTAGCAAATTTCAGTCCAGAGTATGTTTAATTAATATTAAAAAAAAAAATTTTTTTATAATTTGCATGTATGTAGTAAATTTTTTGAACTTTTTTCAATCAATATTTTTAATCAGGGTACCTAGTATTATATATGTATCACTATAACCTTATTTTATACTAAAGATGTATATATACTTTAGTGTCACATAAAAAATATACACATAAATAATTAATTGATTAAAAACAACCTAACGTTTGCATATTCTATGGGCTTCATACGTTCGATTGGTATAGAATTTATCTAATAATCATACCGGTGAAATGTTTAAAAAAATATTTTTTTTTAAATTAATTAAACATAGGGTCAATGTATTAATAGTTGACCGGTTAAGCGCTTTTTACTGCTTCGAAATGTACAGCAGACTTGGTTTATTACTTACATCAAATTTAAATATAGTAAATGATTGTGTGAACTTTAGTGTGTTTAGAGATATAAATATTACTATTTAACTGGAACCATTTTTCAGAATATCAAAAAATAAAATAAAAATATATAAATGCGCCACTAGTTGACCAGCAAACTCCAAAGTCTGACCGTGAATGTACCATAAGTTGACCATACAGTGAAATGTAAATAAAACGAAATTTACAAAGAAAATTATTATTTTTAATAGTCAAATTTAAATTAACAAAACCTTGAGAAGAAAATCAACATAATATTACATGTTTTAAACAGTAAATGGAAGGTATTGTCCATTTCCTTTACGACATAAAAACCTCTCTTGTTAGAGAGCACAGGTGCATCTATTACTTCCACTACATCTTTTTGATGGTACCAGATTTTATCAGGCTTTTCTGGCCATTTAAATGTATTTGCCACGGAAAAGCTCATAGTGCTTATTTCAAAAAATTGTTCGTCGACATTTTCAACAAGCCCAGGAAAATATTGTCCTTCATATATGAGGATGACATAATTTCCTTTACATATTCCTTTTTTCTTCGCAGATAAAACGCTTAACAATTCTTCTTCGGAAGCTGGTTCAGATCCTACTGTTTGTATATTTTCATTTTCTTTGTTTATATTTCTTGTATCAATTATGTTACTATCGTCTGATTCACTATCACTCCGTATAATGAGACTGTTTGTTTTCTTTTTCATTCTTTTGCCTTGGACTTTACATTTTTTTATATCTATTTCTGAGACACAGGAGAGCGAGCGTATCACTGATCTCTTTACTTTTGGTTTCTTTACTTGACTTTTACTTATTTTCTTCTCATCTCGCTCTCTTTTTCTGTTTTCTATATATTCTAACTTCTTTTGCTTTTCTTCTTCTTTTTTTTTTAAATAATCTATGAAATATTTTGATGTCACCGCAAGTGGCAGGCGTTCCTTAGTTTTTTCTTTATTGGGGAGTCTGATGGCCACAAAATATGGTTACCAAAAGCAGGGCTTATTAGTTTTTGTTTTTTGGCCATAAGCTGAAATAGTTTATTTTTAGAAGTGTTAACTGTGTTGCTTCCTTGTTGATTTGTTGCAATCTCTGCCTCTGGAGTAATTGCAGATGTCTGCCGATTCACTGGAGCGTCAGATGGATTTTGAAAAGGTGAAGTAGGCATATTAACAGGTATGTCATCTACAACGGCCACAGGTGCAGTATCTTTGGAACAATCGCAAGCTTCTGGAGTGGGTGTTGAAATTGATGCTTCCTGCGCTAGAAGCTGATCTAATTTATTTTCTGAAATGGATACCGAGTTGCTACCTTGATCAGTCACAACAATCATCTCCATCTCTAGAGATGTTGTAGATGTTCGTCTACTTACTTGAGCGCTTACCGATGGTTGTAAGAGTGATGGGGATTTATTAGTAGGTAATTCATACTCTGTCACAAGCGCAACAGAACAGCTACTACTACCTTCTGGAATAGATGCTTCACGAAGAGAAGAAGATGTGGAAGAAAGGTAATGTTGACGAAGTTTTTTCCAGACGTAAAATAGTTCCTTAGCCGATTCGTCACCTTCCCATTGTTCATCTTTTATGGCTTGTCTAAATTGTTCTGTTCGACCTTTTCGCATAAAAGATTCTAGCAACAGAATTGTTTCTACTCCTCCTGTCTCTGCAAGTGTTGGTGCATTGCGCACTTCATGGTCCATACATTTGGTATAATCAACTGCAGAAAGGTCAAAAGGGTAGATTCCACATCTTTTAAATCCATTGGAAATGATTGCAGGCGTAACTTTCTCTTTGAATACTTTTAAAAGAAGTGGCGCAAAGGTAGCTCTAGTGATGTGTCTATTGCCACTGTTTCTTTTGTATTCAAACGCGATGTTTTGCCAACCACTTTTCAGGCACTTGAAAAGTGATACATCAGCGGGCTGGGTAATATGTGTTGAATTTGGGAATAATGCATGTACTAGAATTTGGTTATTTGAGCAATATTCTGCCACTTGCAAAGTCATGTGAGATCGGTGACCATCTATTAAAAGTAAAACAGGTTTCGAAATCTTATTGTTCTTTAGCCATGGATCAAATACATTTACTATATATTCATAATATAGAGGTGCTGTCATCCATCCTTTTTTAGACTTTCCTATAGCCCAATCTGCTGGAACGTTGTGGGCTATATCACTAGATATACGCATCAATGGATATACAACCATAGGTGCAACTAATTGCCCAGCTGCATTCAAGCAGGCCATCACAGTAAGTTGCTCCTTTTCCTTTCCTGACTTAACTTCAAAAAAATTTTTCATTCCAACTGGTCCAAGAACTCTACCAGATTCAGGACAAGTCTGAAACCCTGACTCATCTGCGTTGTATAATCTTGTAGGATCCTCTAATATTTCCAGGGCATTCTCCTTTACTAAATATTCTTTTACTGAATCGAACCATCCTCTTAAATCAGACACTAGCACGAGCTGTTGATATGCTTTCGGCACATCTTTCTTTAATTTGCGGGTTACGTTTCAAAAATAAATCAAACCATTTTCGGCCTGGACAGTTATTTTTAAACGGAGTTTTTCTATTATCTGCTTCAATTATCTTTTTTACTGTATCTACTAAAGTTTGGCGTTTTAATGGTATTCCCTTTCTAGCATTTGCTATAATATAAGCAACTAGTAAATTTTCTTCAGCCTCTGTTAGGAAAGTGTCACGTCCCATCTTTCGTTTTTCAGGTACCCTCCCCTTTAATTTATTTATAAGAGTACTGTGTGGAACGCCAAAGTGGCGAGCAGCTTCTCGTATCTTAAATGTACCATCACGCACTGCTTTAATAGCAGATTGCATAGCAGTATCTGGGCAGCGTAATATTTTCGCATTTTCCTTTCTTTTCTTTACTGGAATAGAAAATAAAAGGAAAATGTACACACCAACACCATTCAATTTAACTGGACAAGCATTGGCAAACCTCGTTCCTAAAGCTGACCACAGCAAGTAGGCACAAAATTTAGCACTGGTCAACTATTGGACAAGCATATCTTACAGCGGTCATGCTTTAGGTGAAATTAACGAAAATATATAATAACATAAGAAAAACAAAAAAACTTTACATTCTTAAATATATGTTTAAGCCAAAGCTTGACCACCATGGACAGCTTTAGGAGCACGATTAAAATTTCGGAGCCAATGGATAACCACCCCACAAAAATCAGTTATCCACAAAAAACAGCATAAATATTACATTCAGCACTTTAACAAACTATTACCCTTAAACCCTATCGCATTAAATCAAAAAATGCACGAGAAAATACTCAGATGAAATAAGATTTACCAAGAAACTCATAAAAAACATTCTTACTAAATCAGATGTGTACTTACCGGGCGCCATCTTCACTTGCAAAGAACTCGGATTGGTCAACCAATAGCGAACTTACTCGTGTACCACGTGACAGTAATAGTGTTGTCAACATGAACGACAAAAAACTGCTATCAAAACCTGCCATTTTACGTTAAAAAAGGCTAAAGTGTGTGTTTTGGTCAACTATTGGTGCATGGTCAGCTAATAGCACATTGACCCTACTCTGGACTGAAATTTGCTAGGCAACCCATATGGATTATATTTATTGACATATTAAATTATATATAAAATAAGTTTCATTAAATAAGCATCTCGGTGAAGGTCGTTGTATAGCGGGATCTTAGACCAGTCTGATTTGTGTTCTTTAAACACATCTTTCAGGTCAGCACCCGTAACACTCTCAAAAGAGCTCCAGCACTAAGGCTGTGTCAGGACAGCGTCTGATTTGTGTTCTTTAAACACATCTTTCAGGTCAGCACCCGTAACACTCTCAAAAGAGCTCCAGCACTAAGGCTGTGTCAGGGACTGCGCCTGATTTGTCTTCTTTCAACACATCTTTCAGGTCAGCACCCGTAACACTCTCAAAAGAGCTCCAGCACTAAGGCTGTGTCAGGGACTGCGCCTGACTTGTGTTCTTTCAGGTCAGCACCCGTAACACTCTCAAAAGAGCTCCAGCACTAAGGCTGTGTCAGGGACTGCGCCTGATTTGTGTTCTTTCAGGTCAGCACCCGTAACACTCTCAAAAGAGCCCCAGCACTAAGGCTGTGTCAGGGACTGCGCCTGACTTGTGTTCTTTCAGGTCAGCACCCGTAACACTCTCAAAAGAGCTCCAGCACTAAGGCTGTGTCAGGGACTGCGCTTGATTTGTGTTCTTTCAGGTCAGCACCCGTAACACTATCAAAAGAGCTCCAGCACTATGGCTGTGTCAGGGACTGCGCCTGATTTGTGTTCTTTCAGTTCAGCACCCGTAACACTCTCAAAAGAGCTCCAGCACTAAGGCTGTGTCAGGGACTGCGCCTGATTTTAATTTCTTTCAGGTCAGCACCCGTAACACTCTCAAAAGAGCTCCAGCACTAAGGCTGTGTCAGGGACTGCGCCTGATTTGTGTTCTTTCAGGTCAGCACCCGTAATACTCTCAAAAGAGCACCAGCACTAAGGCTGTCAGGACTGCGCCTGATATGCGTTCAAAGAACACATTATTCGGGACAGCGCCCGTAATACTCTCAAAAGAGCACCAGCACTAAGGCTGTCTGGACTGCGCCTGATATGTGTTCAAAGAACACATTATTCGGGACAGCGCCCGTAATACTCTCAAAAGAGCACCAGCACTAAGGCTGTCAGGACTGCGCCTGATATGCGTTCAAAGAACACATCATTCGGGACAGCGCCCGTAATACTCATAAAAGAGCACCAGCACTAAGGCTGTCAGGACTGCGCCTGATATGTGTTCAAAGAACACATTATTCGGGACAGCGCCCGTAATACTCTCAAAAGAGCACCAGCACTAAGGCTGTCTGGACTGCGCCTGATTTGTGTTCTTTCAACACATCTTTTAGGTCAGCACCCGTAACTCTCTCAAAAGAGCTCCAGCACTAAGGCTCTCAGGACTGCACCTGATATGCGTTCAAAGAACACATCATTCGGGACAGCGCCCGTAATACTCATAAAAGAGCACCAGCACTAAGGCTGCCAGGCCTGCGCCTTGATAGATAATATTAAAGCTTGTTCAGTGCATATGCGCTTAATAGATAAGCTTGTTCAGTGCATATGACTGCAATAGATAAAATTAAAGCTTATTCAGTGCATTTGCCCTTAATAGATAGAGTTAAAGCTTATTCAGTGCATTTGACTGCAATAGATAGTTAAAGCTTATTCAGTGCGTATGCCCTTAATAGATAAGCTTATTCAGTGCGTTTGCCCTTAATAGATAAGCTTGTTCAGTGCATATACCCTTAATAGATAATAGCTTATTCAGTGCATATGAATGCAATAGAAAGTTAAAAAGCTTATTCAGTGCATATGCCCTTGATAGATAATATTAAAGCTTATTCAGTGCATATGCCCTTAATAGATAATATTAAAGCTTGTTCAGTGCATATGCCCTTAATATATAATATTAAAGGTTATTAGGAACTAAACCTTTATGTAAAAAACGTTTAAATAGATGAAAAATTGGTAGGGATAGGTTTTCAGCACACTGTGTCAAAAAAATTGGTGAGATTAGATCGGGTCCTCCCGATTTACTGAGATCTATATTTTTTAACAATTTTTTTTTTTATTGGGTTGTATTTCAATTGTTGAGATGTGAGAGATACTGTCTTGCTGTGGTAAAGATAAAGTGGTATCCGAAATGCAATCACAATATGTAGACTTGAAATATTGAACAAACAAATTAGCTATATCTTCACCATTGTCTGCTTTGAGATCATTATAGTACATAGTACTAGGAAAAGCATGGTCTCCCCTTTTACTTTTAACATATGACCAAAAGCTTTTTGGGTTATTACTAATAGAGTTCTCAGTTCTTTCAATAAAATTTGCAAAACATTCTTTTTCGAACTTTTTTATTCGCGTTCTTAAGATAGAAAAAGATTCATAGTCCGACAGGTTTTTATAAATTTTTAAATTTACGGTGATATTTTGATTTCTCCCTGATCATTTTGATAAGAGGTAATGTGTACCACGGGGGGTATTTATTAGTTTTATGATTATTTATTGGTATATATCGATCACGAATATTGTACAAAATTTCATAGAATTTTGATACCGCTTTCAAGGTCATTATCTGATAAAACATTGATCCAATCCACGCATCTAAGTTCATTATTTATTTTATCGTAGTTACCTTTGTTATATAAATATCTTACATTAGTGTTGTCCCTCAAAGTATCTGAAACTAAGGATTTTACACATATGCACAAGGTTCTGTGGTGAGGGTCTTCTACGGTTAATGGGTCATCGCACGCAGTTACTACTTGTTTGTTAGATAAAACGAGGTCCAATATTCTACCATTAAAGTTTTTCACGTAATTGTATTGGCACAAATTGCACACCTCTAATGAATCTATAAATTCAATTTGTTGCTCTCCGGAGTAACAGCTTGGAATCACATGCAAAGAACCGCTACCACCAAATTCCCAGTTTATATTTCCAAGATTAAAATCACCCAGGATAATAAATGTATCCTGATGATTTTCTAGGACAACTTCATTTAAGCTCTGTGTAAAGTTATTTAACTGAATTGAGTGTGTGTTACCGGCGTTTTCGGCACACAGATATAAGGTACAAATATGAAGGTTATTGAAGTGCCCATGTTCTTTTCCGAATTGTGCAATAGTGATCCAAATGTCTTCAGCTGACGATCTCCACTCTACCCGTTCTCTTACACTAAGATTACGATTCACAGCCAGCAACACCCCTCCGCCCTTACTCTGCTTGGTTTTGTCATAGTCTCTGTCACGTCTCCATATAACATATCTACTATCAAAAATTTCACTGTCATAGACGCATTTGATGCAATGATCATTTGCAAATATTTTGGCGGAGCCTCTAAGTCCTAATAGGTTGGCGGAAAGGGAACTCTCCCTGTTAAATGATCTGACTGCCGCCACAAAGTTCTCCTTAACATACCTGCTGTTGAAACACGCAACAATCGGCTTCGGATGATTAGAATCCCTCGATGGTGTTCGGGCTATAAAATTTAACTGCTGTTTTGCCACAGCATAATTTACTTTAGATCCTATGCTTACTATTAAATCAAGCAGGTTTTTATTCGCCGTCTGTGGTACTCCCTTTAACTCAACGTTGTTCATTCTATTCCATTGCTCAGCCGCATCCTTTTCACATTCTAAGACATCAACTCTGCTTTGTAAATTATTAATTAGTTCTTTGGTTTTTTCCACATCCAAAAGCCTATCCTCTATATTTTGGAGTCTTAACCCAAAGTCCTTTACAATTGTGCTAGCTTCTACGACTGAGGATTTTAGCCCAGAAAACTCATCTCTCACTTTATCTGGCTTACTAATTCTTCGAAGGCTGTCATTCTGGATGATAGGGTTTTTATCTCTTCTAACAACTTACGTGATGATTCTTGCATTGGAGAAAGTGTCGGTGTATTCATTTGTCCACCTGATTTACACTTAGGGCATCGCCAAGTAGATTTTCTATCACCCAGTTTTCGATATCCTCCCTCTGTAATTCCTATACAATTATAGTGGAAAGTCTGTTTACATGATGAGCAAACTGCCCCATCAAGTAGGCATTCATTGCATTCCCCACATTTCGACATTGCTGTCTTGTTGTATGTTTTATAGATATCAAAGTTAGAATAAAGAAAAAAGTTTAAGAATCACGTTCAATTCACTTCACTTAACTTTGATATTTAAATATACCAATTAATCGTAGCTTAATAACAGTTCCTTTACTTATAGATATTTAATTTCGCGATACGAATTTTTGTACACAAGGATACGTCCTGTGCGTAAGGCGTTCCGCATTCACATCATTCGGGACAGCACCCGTAATACTCATAAAAGAGCACCAGCACTAAGGCTGTCAGGACTGCGCCTGATATGTGTTCAAAGAACACATCATTCGGGACAGCATCCGTAATACTCATAAAAGAGCACCAGCACTAAGGCTATAAGGACTGCGCCTGATATGTGTTCAAAGAACACATCTTCCGGGACAGCGCCCGTAATACTCTCAAAAGAGCACCAGCACTAAGGCTTACAGGACTGCGCCTGATATGTGTTCAAAGAACACATCTTCCGGGACAGCGCCCGTAATACTCTCAAAAGAGCACCAGCACTAAGGCTTACAGGACTGCGCCTGATATGTGTTCAAAGAACACATCTTCCGGGACAGCGCCCGTAATACTCTCAAAAGAGCACCAGCACTAAGGCTTACAGGACTGCGCCTGATATGTGTTCAAAGAACACATCTTCCGGGACAGCGCCCGTAATACTCTCAAAAGAGCACCAGCACTAAGGCTTACAGGACTGCGCCTGATATGTGTTCAAAGAACACATCTTCCGGGACAGCGCCCGTAATACTCTCAAAAGAGCACCAGCACTAAGGCTTACAGGACTGCGCCTGATATGTGTTCAAAGAACACATCTTCCGGGACAGCGCCCGTAATACTCTCAAAAGAGCACCAGCACTAAGGCTTACAGGACTGCGCCTGATATGTGTTCAAAGAACACATCTTCCGGGCCAGCGCCCGTAATACTCTCAAAAGAGCACCAGCACTAAGGCTTACAGGACTGCGCCTGATATGTGTTCAAAGAACACATCTTCCGGGACAGCGCCCGTAATACTCTCAAAAGAGCACCAGCACTAAGGCTTACAGGACTGCGCCTGATATGTGTTCATAGGGCACATCATTCGGGACAGCACCCGTTATACTCATAAAAGAGCACCAGCACTAAGGCTGTCAGGACTGCGCCTGATATGTGTTCAAAGAACACATCTTCCGGGCCAGCGCCCGTAATACTCTCAAAAGAGCACCAGCACTAAGGCTTACAGGACTGCGCCTGATATGTGTTCAAAGAACACATCTTCCGGGACAGCGCCCGTAATACTCTCAAAAGAGCACCAGCACTAAGGCTTACAGGACTGCGCCTGATATGTGTTCATAGGGCACATCATTCGGGACAGCACCCGTTATACTCATAAAAGAGCACCAGCACTAAGGCTGTCAGGACTGCGCCTGATATGTGTTCAAAGAACACATCATTCGGGACAGCGCCCGTAATACTCATAAAAGAGCACCAGCACTAAGGCTGTCAGGACTGCGCCTGATATGTGTTCAAAGAACACATCTTCCGGGACAGCGACCGTAACACTCTCAAAAGAGCTCCAGCACTTAGTCTGTGTCAGGACTGCGCCTGATTTGTGTCTAAAATTGTATTAATTGATATTGTGTCTAAATCTCAGTTTGGCCCTCAAATTGTAACATTTCAATGGACTAGTATGTTATACATATTTCTATTTTTTAAATTAGCTCGAATATTTGAATGGGACATTATTAAAATAAAACAAATAATTTTTAATTCAAATTCGTTTCCTTGTACGAATAAATAAAATGTATAAATAAATAATGATTTTATCAGTCGATGTGCGCAGTATATTAATGTATTTTGTATGTGAAAATATTTTGTTACAAGTTTTTAAAATTGTATTTAAATTGTTGTTCAGCTTTAAACCATTATAACTCGAGATCCAACCCTCTTCTTCTGCAGAAGGAAAGTCTATTGAGCGAACGATTTGTCATTCTCATTCCTGAAATTGCTATCCAGGTTGAGGCCAGTGACTTGGCGGAACCACGAGTGGAAGGGTCCTGGTCGAATGAAACCTGAAAGTTTTAAGAACATTGGAGTATATAGGGTTATCAATTAGGCCTTCCCTCTATATATGCCTATCGATGACTTAACAAAAAAACGACGGGTTGCACTCTGGTCTTCGGGAATGCCGGCAGAAGTGAATATTAACGTTGTGCATTTTTGTTATTTGGGAAAGGTTAGGGAATAATTTTGCACGAATTGCTTTAATTATCAGTATAAAAGTACTATCATTTATGTGGTATAATACAATATTTATTTATTGCGCTATCGTACACAAACATGACAATTTATATTACATCAAATACGCCGCGCCAGCTGTCTACTCTCCATCCGTCGTAAGTCTGACCAAATCTAAAGTATAATAATGAAGCTTTAGACGTTTCGCAAAATTAAACCTTGATTTATTGACTTAATCCAATTCCACGTGCATTAATGTATCTGACAAATGAATTAAATCATAAGTGATATTTGAAAACATAACAAAATAAATAAATATAGGCGCTGAAATATGCTCATTATACAGGAAAAAAGCCTATATAAATTTGATTTTTAGATATAAATGCAATGCCCTATTATAAACTTGAAGTTACCATGTTTGTTACAACGGTTACGATGTTATTTCCATTAAAATAATGGCAACTAAACCCGTACCAATTTAAGTCCACGTTTTATAAGGCCGATTTGACATGAAACTGACCTCCAGGATGTCCAGAGTGGCAACCTCCAGATGCAACTCCAGCTACGAAGGAGGTGACTCCCACCAAGGTTGGGACACCGTCTTTGTATTCTACTAAGGGACCACCACTGTCACCCTGCAATAAAATTCTTTTTAAAAACACTGCGTAGGTGTTTCAATTGTTTAATATAAACGTGAAAATTATCTAATCCTGAGATTCTTCAAATTCGCATTACAAATTGGCTGAAGATAAAGTTACTTAGCGACAGGCGTTACCCCCTAACACCAAACAAATTAGTATGGAAATGACCTGGCGACCAGATTCCTAAAAAAAATTTAATGTCCAAAAACTGTCAACCATTAGCCCGACCTTTGTAATGCATAGCCTGAAGACGTATATAGATAATATATTATTTTCGTATTTAATTAAGTGGTAAGCTTCCCCACTACTTTAGTATAAACCTATACAGTCAAACCTAGATAAGTTTAGAACTCTGTAAGCAACAGAAGGAGTCAGTCTCACATATAGAGGTCTATAAAACTACCGAAAACAATAATAGACGCACATTTGCTTTGAATTAAATAAGAGTCCCTCGAAATTTAAGAATGATTCATAAATAGCAAAAGTATAATGCGTTTATCTGTCGCTTACAGAGGTATAGGCAAGTCAATCTCACTTATAGAGAGTCACTTGTACAGGATTCACGTTTCTCACTTATAGAGGTTAGGAGAGCAAAACGACGCGACCCGGTAAATACTCTCATTGATAGTATTTTCTCGCTTACCCATTTGTTATTTACTCAGGCTTGACTGTAATTCATGTCCCTGTGGAAAAAATAATGAAATATTTGCTCAATACAATCACATACCTGGCAGACAGATTGTGAGGTAATGTTGTACCAGCGTGCGCAGATCGCATTACCGTTGATAAGACGAGAACCAAATAACTGGGAACAGTGGAAATCATCGACACCGCGAAGGTAGGTCCACTGTAACTGATCGGCTGCTGGTCCTTATAACATTTATTAACAACAGTTAATGCCAACAATTAAACAAGTATATAATATAATATATAATAGTGGGGCTGACAGATAGAGAAACAAGGATGTAATAGACTATACAATAAGGTATATAACCTTAGATTCCTGTATCTGATTCGTGATCAACTTTTTATTATGATAAGCAATTTCTTTGCCTGACACATATCGATGATTTCCTTTTTTTTACGATTAAGAAGCTAAAATGATGGGAGGAGGAATGTGCTAAAGAAATAATTAGAAGATATACCATTTGTCCAGGTCCTTCCCCATCCGCTAGCAATCAGTCTCTCATTATCGTAATTCCTGTAGGAATCCCAGGATGATTGGAGTTTGATACTTTGTAGGTTTCCTGGAGTATAAGGCTCATTTGAAATGGTAATACAATACCTATAGTCCGGTCAATTTAGACATTCGAAGGTGCATAAAATCTTTCACAACTTTTTGAATCGTTATATCTCAGAAACGGTGGCTCGTACGAAAAAAGTATTGGTACATTTTTTATAGTAATTTTATGATCTACAATTTTGTGATAAAACTTACCGGTTTGCTGAAAATCGCAAAAAACTATTTTTTTTTGAACTTTGATTTTAAATAAAAAATTTCCATACACGGGAATAACGGGATCTTTTAAATATTATTTATAATTTATATTTTGACCAATTTTACTGATTTTCAGCTTGATTTGATTTTTTGTACCTTCACTCTCATTTTTTGGTCTAGATAGACCGGACTACTAACCCTGTTTTCATTTCATCAGAGCGTTAACACAATCTGACAGAAAATGAAAAAAGTATTTAAGAATTGAATTAATTTATTATTATTAGTATTAACATAAGATAATAAATGTATATCATTGTTGCGGTGATTCGCAAAACTGTATTACGAAACTTTATAAAGTGGATACCTACTTGAAGAGAAAAACACAAAGGGTTCTCGTGATAGAAAAAACATTAGATCATCAATCATTCAGATTCATGTATCTGCTTCGGTATCTGTTGATCATTTGTTTTTTCTTAATATACATGTGTCCAGCTTTGTGTGCGTACACGTAGACTTTTTAGGCATGGCGGTTTCCTCACGATGTTTTTCTTCACTGTAGACCCGAGTGTTAAATGCGCACATAGGAATGTCCTTTGGTGCACAACCGGGGTTCGTATCTACGACCTCTACGATCTAGGATGCGAGTTGCACGCTCAACTAGGCTACCTCTGTTCGATTTAAGTAAAAGTATCGTAAAAAAACCACGTACTAGAAAAAGTCATGGCCATGGACAGTCTAATAAGAGAAACGTCATTGGGCTGCACTGCTCCTGGCTGGCTGCTGATATAGGTGGGGTGGTTGTACCACTCCCACGAATCCCAAATATACTCCGCTGATACAACACGTGTTAGACCTGCGCGGACGGTCACTTGAAGGTAGCTGTAGAAAGTTTTAGTAAAACTTATCTTTTGCTACATAATTTTAGTAAGTGATTTTAGCTTTAGTAGCTGCAGTAAAGTAAAAGTAAAAAACTGTAATAGTAATGGGCGGGACATGACACGACAACTATAAGAGAAATTGTAAAAATAATATAATCCTTGAGACATAAATTCACATGTTCCTTAACATTCCTCTTTGTACCGAAGTTTGTTGGCGATTCTTCTGCTGGCTGGGTCATAAAGCAATTTCGCGCTTTTTATGAATATAAATACACATGATATCTTACTACACTCTTCCTTGTGATATTTCATGAATTTTGCCGAATCTCCCTACTAACCTCCCCCACCCCCCCCTTTCGAGCCTCACGTGATTAATAGACAGCCCCTTTATTAAAAGAACCGAATGATGTTAAAAGAAAATGCAATAGAAATTATGTTATTTTCATTATAAGTAATAGATGATTGTAAAGTAATATTATTTTATGAATCTTACTTAGCTGTGCAGTGCGCGGCTGTCAGGACCCATGATTGGTGTATAACTGACCCTCCGCAGCCAAGGAGCTGTCCTATATTATTACGTGCCCGGAGAGAGACCTGGTATGGAAACTGACCAGGTAAAGCGTCCCATCCTGATACTATACGGCCCGGATTTAAGTCTATAAATGCAAAAACAAGTTTATTTTAAGGACGAAATAGAATGTATTAAAAATTAAACATTTGAAAACACTAGGAAAACTTTTAATCCTATTTATAGTAGTTTTAACTGGCATATTATTTTTTACTTTTATCGAAAATAAACTGTTTTAAATGTTTGACCAATAAATTATTTTTGTTATGAAATACCTATTTTTAATTTTAAAATTGGATGAAAGTTTGTAGCCTATACCTAATTATATTTGAGTAAATTATATTAATTATAATAATAAATATATAAATCCTAATATACTTAATATATTAGGATTCATATTAAGAACAAAGTTGAAAGAGATAATTTATTATATTAATATAAATTTTAATCAGCGCCCACGATGTGCATTGACGTCATAAATCACGTCCTAACTATCTCTAATCAAAATGAGATATTATTTTAATATAAATTAATATCTTATATTTGATTTAAAAAAATATGAGAAATGTATAAACAGTTGTTTATCTGTATTCAAGATTAAGTAGATTAGATTAAGATTCATTAGGCATAGATATTTATTCGTATCCCCACTTTATTAATACAAATTACAAAATAAACCTTATTACAGATTGAACATTAAATAATATACTACCGATTATCGTAAAGTAGGTACGAGCTTCAGAATTAAAGCGACAGTATACATTTAAGCCTCACACAAAGTTTTTTTTGCCATACATGAGATTTATGAAGACGCAAATATTACTCTCCTAATAATATTTTATTACAGATATTACTTTGGCAAAGTAACTTACCAAATACTTTGGCGTTTTCAACGAAATCTACACTAAGGCGTTGTACGGAAGCCTGAAACAAATTAAATCAGTTAGACTACTTTACACAATAGGTAAAGACCCAACAAAATATAGAAATATGGCAAGATACTAAGAGGTACATGCAGACCGAAGGACTTGTATCTATAGCCAATTATTAAAAATCATTCTCTTTTTTAAACCCGACAAACTTGTCTTCTGTTCTAACTAGAATGGCGTATGAATTTAAAAAGGACTGACCTAATTCCACAGTTTTAGTAAACCTACTGCCGATACCGCCAGTAAATAGATTGTAGAATATATACATTATAATATACAGATACATATAATTTATAAATAATATAATTTTGCTTTGAAAAAAAAATATCGCTATTCCGTGCTATATACATAATTCTATATCATCACAATATCATCTATTTAACGAAGATAGGTGTTTAATTTTTCGCACCAAATACATTACAAGGTATTATATATACAAACTAGTTATTCATATTATATTCCATGATTAATATTATTCATAACTTACCGCATGGCTCACAAGCACTATAAAAAGTACCAGTTTGTACCACATTTTGTCACTAATTAAAATCTAGACTTCTCTGATTAAATTACTTAATTACAGATTATGAGAAGATAATTACAATTAATTCAATAATTTTGATAAAATAATTGATAACATATAGAGCATGAGTATTTCCAATGTTCTCTTGGTAATTTTAATCAAATTAAAGTGCAAGAGGAATAATGAAATATACTCCAACAAAATAAATTATTATGTCGCATTGCCAAATAAATAAAAAAAAATCATAATATTATTAAATTGCTGAGGTGTACAATATTTTTATAGTATATAATACTATATTTTGAAAATTAGTTATCTTTTGTGCTTAAAGAATACTAAAATATGTATGTATTTATTTATTGTCCACCACTTATTACGAGTGGAACACAAAGAGTATCTCGCTGTTTCATGGTTACAAACCTACGTATAAAAATAAACATTTTATTTCACAATTCGAAAAAAAAAAAAAATGCACAATTCCTATAACAGAGGATCGGTTAGACAGATTTAGGAAAAATTTGATATTTAAAATGCCATTTTTGCGTAGTAACCAATGCCCTAATAATTTATATAGCACATTCTTTGATTCATTTATTGGTGAATTCAAAAATGTGTTCAATCCAAAGACTTTTTTGGTCTCGGAGAAACCTACCTTTTGTGATTGGGCAACTCCGGAGCTACACAAAAAAAGGGTAAAATTGTATGAGTTGTATGATGAAAAACAGTATAATGACAGTGAAGAATTTAAAACTTATGTTAGGATATTCTCAAAAAGTTTTAGGCAAGAGTGTAGAATCGCTAAGGCGAAACACTTAAGTCTTAGAATAAACAACAGCTCTGATAAGATAAAGGCTACTTGGAAAATTATAAACGAGGAGACTGGAAGAACCTCCAGAAAGGATACTGAATTTAAAGTGAACATAAACGGCAAAGTAATTAGTTCCGACCTCGAAGTAGCCTCTGCATTTGAAGAGTTTTTTACTAACATTCCTTTAAATACAACCAGCGTTTTAAATTCTTCACCATTAGCCGCCCTTTTATTATTGAAAAAGAATGTTCCTGTATGCAATCATAAGTTTGTATTTAGCCGCATTAGCTGCAATGACATTATAAAAACATTTAAACAGCTAAAAATAAAAAAAACTAAAGATCTTTGGGGTGTATCTGTTTTCATTTTACAATCAGTAATCAATACTATCAGATCAGAGTTGGCTATAATATTTAATGAATGTATAGATTGTGGAGTCTTTCCAGACCAGTTGAAGATAAGTAAAATCACACCGTTATTCAAAACGGGCAGCACTTCGGACCCCACAAATTTTAGACCCATATCTGTGCTGCCGGCTTTGAGTAAAATCTTTGAAAAAATCATTCTTGAACAATTATTGATACATTTTAATAATAATAAAATTATGCATAGCCAGCAGTATGGTTTTACAAGAGGTCGCTCCACAGCAGATGCTGGCATTCAATTAATTTCCGAGATTTTAAATGCTTGGGAAAATTCTCATGATGCCATTGGAGTTTTTTGCGACTTATCAAAGGCCTTTGACTGTGTCCATCACGAAATCCTAATCAAGAAACTTCAACACTATGGCATTGGCGAAAAAGCGCTAAATCTTGTGGAATCATACCTGAGCGATAGAATTCAAAAGGTAAATGTAAATGGAGCTATATCACAGGGATCCTCTGTTACTATGGGAGTACCGCAAGGCTCCATACTTGGTCCCTTCTTATTCCTCGTCTATATAAATGACCTGCCATTTCTTGTAAAGGAGCTTCACGAGATGGTACTGTTTGCTGATGACACTTCGCTTTTATTTAAAGTGAAACGACAAAATCCATCACTTGATAACGTAAACAGTGCCATCTCCAGTGTGGTTCACTGGTTTAATACAAATAATCTTAAGTTAAACGAAAAGAAGACAAAATGTGTTAAATTTGTAACTACAAATGTAAAAAGTAGTCATTCTCAAATAATAATTAAAGACGAGGAAATAGACTTTGTTGATAATGCGGTGTTCTTGGGAATTACTTTAGATAGTAAACTCCAGTGGGGCCGACACATAGAAGGTCTTTCGAATAGGCTAAGTTCCGCAGGGTTCGCAGTAAAAAAGATACGCGATCTTACGGATGAGAACACAGCAAAGCTTGTTTATTTCAGCTATTTTCATAGTATTATGTCATATGGTGTTATTTTGTGGGGTAATGCAGCTGACATTAAATCGATATTTGTAGTGCAAAAGCGGGCTATAAGAGCGATCTGTGGGTTGTCCCCACGGGAGTCGGTCCGAAGCAAATTTAAGGAATTACATATTTTGACTCTGGCAAGTCAATACATTTATGAGAATATTTTGTATGTGCGGAAAAGTATAGATATCTTTAAAAAGAATAGTAGCTTCCATAATTATAGTACTCGTAATAAAGACAAAATTAGCGCACCAACCAGAAGGCTGCATAAAACGAGTAATTCTTTCCAAGGCAATTGTATACGTTTTTTCAACAAAATCCCTAGTGAGATACAAGCGTTGTCAATAAATAAATTTAAATCGTACATTAAAGTAAAACTGCTTGCTAAGGCTTATTATAATATAAATGAATATTTAAACGATCCTTGTGCTTGGATATGAGTTGCTCCAGTATATATTATAGGTAACACGACTGAATCTCTCGGCTGCATTTCCAGACTCTGGGGCGATCGTCAACATCCACGACTGTTTTAATGTAAAGTGGGAACAAACCGTGATCCATGTAGTATCCAATTATTTCAGTATTATTATTATTTTCTTATGTAGCCAAGTCCACATTTCAAGGATCGTCATGCTCGCTTAAATGTCATTGCTTGTGGCGGCGTCCATGCGTCGGGTTGTCTCTCTCCCTAAAATATGGCGAGGGGGCCGATGGCTGGCCATGCGTCATACTCGTGAACGGGTGCTACTTGTGGTGACTGGTCGTACTTGAATTCGTGTATGCGGTGATGTTAATTATTTCGACTATGTGTTTGCGTGTTGTTCCCACGAGAATGTAAGTGCGTGCTCCTATTTCACCATGCCTCCTGCTGATAGGGGACAAGTCTTTGTTTTTATTTATGTTATTATTATTAATTACTTAAAATGTCATGTGGAACATGGTGTAATGGTGTAATGGTTGCAGCTCCTTACAACCGTTGTGTTAAAAAAAAAAAAAAAACATGGCGATTAAAAAGAGTGGCGGAGAGTTTATTGCCAGTTCTTCTCTTCCGTTCTACGCTCTTGATTTGAGAACTGGCAGTAAATGTAAAATTAGAAGCATTAATATTTATTTCTTTAATGACGAATCACAAGTGTACATTGTGTTACCTACGTGAATAAATGATTTTTGAATTTGAATTTTGAATTTTGAACAAATGGTTTGCCAATTTTAACTTTTTTTATCAAACGGACAGGAGGCCCACCTGAAGTTAAGTGATAACGTCGCCCATGGACACTCTCAATGCCAGAGGGCTCGCGAGTGCATTTAAGAATAGGTACGGTCTTTTCTTGAAGGACCCTAAATCGAATTTGTTCAGAAATACTTCAATGGGTAGCAGGTTCCACATAGTGGCGCATAGCCGCGCACCTTGCGCGGTTTAAACTGTCTTAAATAACTGTTACCGTAGCAAGGAGAAAGTCGAAGCCCTCAGCCGGTTAGCCTTCAAACGGTCAGCGGGTGAGCAAGTAGTGGTAGGATCAGCGAATCCCATTACCAGCGTATAGTTTTGGGCCTTAGTTAAAGTTATTAATTGTATACTTTAGCTGTTACCAGATAGATTAACGCGGCCGTTCCGGACGAACGTCAAGCAACTGGCACTGGCATATTCGTCGAATAAACGGAAGATTTATAACTCCATTCGAGTCACCATCGTGGCTCAGATCGAGTCATCGTACAGTTTTTGAACGACGGACGTATGGAATTTCTTATTCTGCCTCGACGTTATGATGAAACTTAGCTGTAGGTATTAATCCGAACAAATTCTCTGAACACGAAGGTGATAAACAAGGATGGTAAATGCGGTAGAAGATGCAGAGAAATACCACGTCTCTACGCCACTAACCAACACAAGATCTGAAGCCGTTCGGAAAGTGACGAGTCGAACCGTAAGTGGAAGGAGCTGGTACGGGGTGCTCCCGCCCAGAGGTGAGAAACCAGTTGACATACAGCTGCAAGTGATGGCCCGGAATGAAGTACCTTCCGTGAAGTCATAATCCTTGTGCTGGGATGGAACGGAGGACTGACATCTCTCTTGTTTATTTCTGTTATAGTTTCTTTAGATCCCCTGAAAAAACCTTTAAACCAATAACCCACCAATGTAGTTGTCTATATTAGCACCCTGGGGCTTGGGACAAAATCACTTTTCGATTAGCACATCATTTCCATGCTTTGTTTGGTGTTAGTTGGTTCTACATGTCGTAAGGGATTTTGTCTCGGGGCTTGAGACAAATTTCTAAGTAACTTTGTCTCTGACTGTCAACGATGGTCACTTGAATTTGACATTGATATTTCATGTTCTATGTTGTCTATTGCAATCATTAGTCACTCGATTTGTCATCGAGATCTCGTGTCAAGTGTGTGTCAAGTGTTGAAATGGTCGTAGGACGATATTTGTGATTTTCTATTTAAATATAAAATTTAAAAAATTCTAGCAATGATATGGAGGGTTCTGCTAGGAAAGGTAAGTTAGTTAAATATAAAATCAATTTATTGTTTTACGTTAGATTTTAGTTAATAAAATGTTTTGTATGCTTGACATTGGATTTGTGTGGGCGATACTTGTTTAGTATTTAAATTATCTTTTGTTGTGCCTAAGCTATCACAAAGTAACGTGATTTTTACGTGAATAAATAAGTTGTAATTAATTTTTGTATCACTATGCACTACAGTAAAGTTTTCCTGACGCTATTATTAGTTTTCCTATAAGATAAATGATGAAACTGAAAGAATGATGAATATGAACAATAAGTAAACTCTTTTTTCTGTAACTAATCAGTTTATACAGATATTATTCCCAACTCAAAATTTTAATATGTCATCATCACAATTCTGATAAATGGTATTGAAATGAAAAATATATATTAATGTATAAATTTATTACAAGCAAAACCACTAATTTGTAGAAATAATTTATTTATCAACAAGATAGTACTAATGAATTGATTAGATTTAAATTATTTTACAATGTGTATGAAGGAGACAACTTTATAACTCCGGTCTTTGAAGTAAAAAATATAAGATTTTTAATTATTTTGTTTATTTCAAGGTATTCCAGATCACAATCAAATCAAAATACAATTTTTTTACTCTGCTGTATTTATTTACAGCTTGATTTTCCTTAATGTTTTGTTTAATAACATCTTTTTTAGAAATTATAAGTATTTGATAATTATACTCTTTTAAGAGGAAACTACAGATATCGAATTCCACAGTTCTATACATAATTTTCATTATTGGAGTGGTAGACTTTTACACATTTCAAATAAACTTTTGTTTTTTGTCTACTTTACTAAACCGGTGATACTAACCGTTTAGGCTTATACAGTTAACTATATAGTAAGGCTATTTTAAATAGTTTACTTGCTTTTTAAATGTCATATCATATACATTACAAATAGATTATGGCTATACTTTTATAACTCAGCTCGACTAAGAAAAGCATACATGACAATCATGCATTGCGTTTTTCCCGCGTGAATGTTGACGCACATCCTGCATACTTCTATCCTTTTATGATAAAATGTTATTTACTTAGTTTTGACGTTAAACGACAATTTAATATAAAGGCATAATGAAGGCTTGAAATCGGCGAAATAGATGTGTGCATGCACAATGACATAAGATAACATCAATAACAAAATCAACTTATGAAAGCCCGTGACTGTTTTTATCGAAGTATTCCATTCATAAGTCATTAGGCCTATGTTAATCAATAATAAATATTTTGTCATATTGAATATGTTATATTTATTAATTATTTACGAATAGCGCGCGTAATGCTCTAAAATGAATTAATTGGGATTAAGATTTTGAATATCCGCTACATTACGATAGTATGAACCATTGAGCTTTATATACGGTAATAGTGCAGTAACCCTTTTCTTTCTGTCCCCATTTCATGACAATGTAAAAGCACGACGATGCCCTAATTTACGCCCGTATAAGTTGTCGGGGTGAAAGGTTTATAAACAATAAGTAACTCTGCTATAGAAGGAGCTAGGGACCGTCTCTCCCGGGCTTTGAACATGCGCAAAGCGTCCATATTTACCTGGCCAATTGCAGCCATTAACTCGTGAACTTCTGACGTCTTTTGTTTTCCCCAAACTTAGAGGATAAGGTAAAACAAATACATTTATAATTTCACTATATAATTATAATTTTTAATTTTATTACTACTATATGACTTTAAGGAAGTTGTGTCATTGAATTAGCTAATACATTTGTATATAATATAATGTTAGCCGCACATTATTTAAGGTCAACTTATTGATTTAATTGGCTATTAGGCTCATTGATTTATATATGTCAGTATAAACATATTTTAACTGTAATACATCCGGTAAATTTATGTTATTTGACAAATATGAACAACATATTATAAGCGTGACTATATAGTATATAGGGGTACGAAAATAATTGAAAAAAAATAATTAAATATGTTAAGTTTCCGTTTGAGTCAACTATTTCATCGTTGGTAATTTAAATATGTTTTTTAATTAAAAAAACAACTTATAAATTAGTGTATGAATTCATAAGTTTTATGAATTCATACATAAAACTTATGAATTCAATAGTGTATTGTTGTGTGGTTTTGCTTATTAGAAAATTGATTATTACTGATTACTTAATAATTAGTATTCAGGGTAGCGATATCAAAAAGCAACGATAAGGCACACATTGAGGAATTGTTTTGGCTTTCGTAATTAATTTGACCTTGGCATGTATAAGGCTTTTAATTAATCCGCGTGAATCCTAGTCTAATTAAATAACTAATTGTACTAAACAATTCATATGAATTTAGTTTTGAAATATAAGATAATTACTGTGTAAAGTTTGATGACGCACTAGAATTTTAAGAGTAACATTCAGAAACGAGACTGCTCTAAGAATGACTTCCGGTTCGTCAAAAATGTATTGAATTTTGACATAAGGGAGTTCGGGTAAGTATGTTTTCTGAGCTCAACCCTTCAATTCTCAATACTCAAAGAATTAACGAAAAACCTGGAATAAGATTACGCCAGTATACATTTACGGCTAAAATTAATAATGTATCCTCAATCTATGATTATAACCAATCTTGGACTGATTCATATCTAAAGACCGATCTCCAATCTGCATGCCAATAAACATTTCTGCTATCCG
This sequence comes from Pieris macdunnoughi, assembly GCA_905332375.1. Taxonomy (NCBI): domain Eukaryota; kingdom Metazoa; phylum Arthropoda; class Insecta; order Lepidoptera; family Pieridae; genus Pieris; species Pieris macdunnoughi. The sequence goes on from CAJOBZ010000006.1 coordinate 4,315,109, forward strand.
ATTGTTTATTTGACAAAAGATTGACAGCAATCTTTTGCGTGATCCTTCCCTCTCGACCGCGTTTCGTTCAATGCAATATATTGTGTTCAAGCATACCAAAAGTTTGCTGTTTTTGGAACGAAATAAAATAAGTAAGACTTAGGGTCTGTTTCACAATGTATGGATAAAGTAGCAAATAGCTATGCAACGTTTTTGTTTGTTTTTTTGTTACGAACAAATAAAGTTACAAAATTCTATAGAAAAACCTAGAACCTTAACCTTTTTGTTGGTCATTTAATATTACTTGTAACGGTAAACGGGCTGTCATTTCATAGTTGTTAGGTTATTGAGTATTTTAGTATATATTTTAATTTTTAGTTCGGCGCCTTCGGCTTGACCTTTCAAATATAAATTTTCTCTGAGTAGTTTGTGTATGTTGTTTTTGTGATTCGAGGTTGGTTCTATAACTTAAAAAAATGTCTACGCAAAAACGTGAAAGAAGCGTCAATTTCAGCCGGGAAGAAGTTGACCTTCTAACTTCGCTTGTTGCTGACCATAGAAATATATTAGAAAATAAAAAGAGTGACTTAGTCACCTGGCAGGAGAAAGAGCAGTGCTGGAAAACGCTGGAGGCGCTGTTTAATAGCACAAGTGGGGTAAACTTTCGCAGTGCTAAAGCTTAAAGAGGGCTACAAGAAAAAAGTCTGCCTTGATACATGCTGAAACATATCGTACAGGAGGTGGCCCTAGTGCTGCTACTTCTCTTACCCCTATCGAGGAAAAAGTCAAAGACATGATATTGTTGTCTGTCGAAGGAATTGAAAGTCAATTGAAAGGAAGAGCTTCTAAATAACAGAAAGCAATGGGCATTTGAAGAGGAAGCAAGAGAGCATAAAAGAGAATTATGGGCCATAGAAAAAAATATATTGTTAAATAAATTAGAAAAATAATAGATTTTGTGCCTGGAGCAAGGATGTATTGTATTAAAAATTTGTATTTTTATTTGAATAAAAGCATTGAATTTCTATTTAATTTATCTCAAAAATGTTGTAATTTATAAAATACTAGTGGACCCCACAGACGTTGTCCTGCATGATATTTAAAGCGATTAGGATATTAAGCAAAGTATGAAAGTACCGACTGCAGTGCCATCTGCCGGGCTGATTTGTGAATCTAAACCATTCCCAGATCCCCTTGAACACACACAAAAAATTTCATCAAAATCGGTCCAGTCGTTTAGGAGGAGTTCAGTCACATACACACGCACACAAGAAATATATATATTAAGATTATAGTAATAAAGCAAAATAATCACTTATAAGATTACTTCGCACACTTGCATTTCCCACGTTGTCAATTGCGCTTTGATCAATATCATTAGCTGGTTCATCATCATTAATTCTTGTTTTCTTATGTCTTCGCACAGAAGTACGTTGTCTTCTTCCAGCTTCAGAATTACTATCCCAATCGGATAATTGCATTTAAACTTCCAAATCACTATCACTAGAACTGGAAGATGACGAAGATGAATAAATTTTCCCAATGAATATTAAGTTAGGTCGCAATCCCAAACCCAAATCATACGAGTTTCACCGATAGCAATCCGAGATTGATTTGGCCAATCGAAGCAACTGTCAAAATGGACAGATAGGTTGTTGGCATGAGTAAACATTCATTTTCATACAGAGGGCAATCTTCAATCTCTTATCCGCCCTCTGAACGATTGGTTGAATAATTAGATTGGTATCTCAGTCCATGGACTTAATATTGGCATGCTTTTCTTTAGAAATGGATTGAATTGTCAGTCTATGACAGCTAAAATTGGTTTGAGATTGCATATTGGTTTCGGCCGTTAATCAACTCATTTAAATTTAAAAAAAAACATTAAACTAAAAAAAAAGAGGTTAAATTGTTTATTAACTTAATAATTTTTTTCTTCAGAGAGCCACAGTTGCGCTGGGTGCTTGAACGAGCTTGGTGACGATGAATACCTATCAGCGCTTGGGCAGGACTGGCACAAAGACTGCTTTAGGTATGCTTATGGCATAAATGCATTTTTCGTCGATAGGAAATCATTAAACAAATTCACACAGACGTCATACAAAAATTACCGATCCCGGCATTTTTGTATTCTACTTCGATGTAGGTCTCTCAATATCCGTAGCGTTTATGTCGCAACTTTGGGATGAAATGAAAACGCATTGTTGAGGTCGGGAAAGCTATTGGTATTGGGATTTACAGGCTGCTGTTATTTTTATACAAATATAGAAAAAATTGACTGTACGCTTCTGAATAGCTCGAAGGACCAAAATGTATCGGGGTGCTTTAAATAATAGAGGATTTTTGTTTTACTCTATATTACCTGCGTCAGGCTATACTCTCGGGGCGTAATTCCAACGATTTAGGAAATCGCCACGCTTATAAAACTAAGAAAGCCTGAGTGAGCGAAATGTACATTAAGTTCAAAAAAATTATAAGCTGTTTTTATTATTACCTGTTAGTAATAATAAAAATCATTTTGTTTAGTACATCATGTAAACACATTAGAAAAAATCTTCGTATCAAAAATATACTTTATTGTAACATTTATATATCAAAGTTAAATAAAACCTGGTATTTTCGAAGTATTTGTAGAATAACGCGGCATCAAATCTGTTTCCAGGTGTTCTGTCTGCGATGCGCAGCTCACGACGTGGTACTTCGAGAAGGGAGGGCTGCTTTTCTGTCAAGCCGACTACTGGTCGCGCTTTGGAGAGATTTGCCAACAATGTACCCAGGTATTTTTATATATGTAATTTCAATTTTTTTGACTTTATGTTAAATAGGAACGCAATAAAATATTACCTCATATTTTATGCGTTATTCGTATGAATATCCTTTTGATCACTTGAACCTATCTCTGTGTGCAAAAAAAACCATATCTGCATTTGTAAATTACCGTTTTTTATGTTGATAACACTGTTATGTCATTATAGTTCTACAATCATCTTAATACCTAATATTAAATATATTTATATATACTTTATTACCTTATTCAAAAACATACACATAACAAAAATAAAAAAAACAGGTTACAAAAGTTATAAAGTAAAATCTAAAGAATAATAACAATAATAATAAATAAAAATATGTATAAACAAAAAATTTAAGGCCAATCAAAAGGTTCACTGAGAATAATTAATATATATAAGCAGAGCTAATTACGAGGCAGATAGAAAATGATCAAAAAGAACCTTTTTGAATAAATTTAAAGACTGAGCTCGTCTAATATCAATCGGTAGGGAATTCCATAACAGGATACTTTGTACAGTAAAGGAGGAGTGATATAATTCAGTTTTATGAAGAGGAGTTTCAAGAATTAGATTGTCTAAGGAACGCAAGTCAAAACTACCGCCAGAAAGGAACATAAAATTTCGCTTTAAGTAACTAGGAGTTTTAGGATTAAAAAGATATATTTAAAATATCTCTGTGAATAAATTAAATGACGCTTAGCAATTAAGAATTATATTTGTTCATATAAACCCTGATACTCAGAGAGACTTGAAATTTTTTAAACCTCATCGTAATAATGTAATGTTAATTCTATTCGTAGATAATAACGGGACCGGTGATGGCGGCAGGCGATCACCGGTTTCACCCGGAGTGCTTCGCCTGTGACGCCTGTTCCGCGCACATCGACGACACAGAGCCATATGCGCTCCTTGATCGTTCCAGACTATACTGGTTAGTGACTGGTTTATTTTAAAGTAAAAATAAGTTGTAACCTCTTTCGTATATTATACGTGACCTTAGCGACGGTTGTTATTTATTTTTTGATGTTACTCTTGCAAAACTCTTGTACGAAATATTGTATGCGTTGTTATACATTATTTCTTTATAAGATCTTATTTTTCTGAATTCCTCCAATTGACTCTTCCGCACAGTAAAAACATCCCACTTCAAGTGATCTTTAATCTCAAAGAAGGTGACAATCATATTGTCTTTGGTTTTACCTTACAATGTATATAAGTTTTCTATAAGTATTTATGGTACTATTTAAACTGATAAAGAACACGGTCATTAACGTATACGGCTCAGTTATAAATACGTTGTATAAATAAAAAGACAAAAAGTTTAGAAGCTGCTGAAAAGAAGGAGAATTTTCATGAGTGACCGTTTTAAAATAAATAAGATTAATGCTGAAGCATTATCTTCAAATGCATTTATTTTAACGTTAGTACAATTGAGTTGGAAGATTAAAAATAAACACCTATAGGTAAACTTAGCAAAAGGGACAGAAAACTTTTTATATATCGAACAAAAACTCGATTCGTTATCAACTACATTTGTAACAAAAATAAACATTTCTATTATAATAATGCAAATGGAGTTTCCTAATTATCCAATAATCTATCCGATCAATCGTTATTATCGTACTTTTACCTGTTATCAAGTAATCAATTTAGCAGAATATAAGTGGCCATGGTTTTCCTTATATATAAAGAACGAAGCGTCTTATACAATTTCAAGGCATGCTTTTATTATATTCGTATTAATACAAGGAAATATAAAAATTGGTTATTTAAACATCTTACCAAAACGTACGAAAATTTACATCCGATCTTAATATTATTTAGTTAATCGACTAAATGTTAACAGACCTACATCAAAGATATACCGCGTTTAGTAGTATATAATTATTGTATTTTTTAAAAGAGTAATCTAGCTACCAAAAGCGCAAATATAGAGCCCCACGCTCTAACGTCTATTATTCCATCCACTAAAAGTATTTTAAACAAGGTTATTGTTTTAAATTAGAATTAAAGTAATAAGAGTAAAGTATTGTACATTTATAAGTTTAAAGGTGCGCTTACATGAGGGCAATAATTGCTCGGCGACACGAATGGACCGATCTGAAGCAATTAATGGAGCAATTTCAATAAATTGCAAAAAATTATTTCGGCGATATTGCTTCTAATTGCTCCAGATATTTCATATCGCTCAATGTCGCAGATACGAATTGACGAATATCCAATGGACTTGGAAATTCCTAGCAATTTTTGTATATGTCTCATTCGCACTTGTTTGTTTTGCGGCTTGCCGTCTTGCTTCCGCGGGGAGAGCGAGAGGTCTAAATATTAATAATTTCTAATTACTTTATTCAAAAGTAATTCAAAGTCTGTGCGTGACATTCTAGTAAAGTTTTTGAATAATATATCATCTTTACATAATGAAAATTTTGTCCTCTTTGCCAAATACGATCGCACCCAGATACGCCTATTCCTTTTCTTTCTTTTTTGTTTTTGATTAATGATAAAAAAAGCGCTACAAGCCGCCGCAGCAAGAACAATGTCGTCCATAGCGAGCGAAAACTGAAATGCTCATGTATGACAGTATTGCCTAGTTGATGAAGTTGCGCCATATCGCTCAATATTGTATTGCGCAGTATTGATGCTTGTTGCCGTTGCCGAAAATTGCTTGATGTAATCGTGACGTCATAATTGTCGAGTATTGACTGGAATTGAGCAATTTTAGTTGCCCGTGTACCTTTAGACGTATCCAAATTAAAACAAACTACGTAATGGGCCAAACACGTTAGCTATGAGTCTTTACTTAAACATTATTCCCCAGTGGGGCGTGTTATGTGTCCGGCGGCGCGGGTGAACGGGGGTCGCACGCTATCCGGGTCGTAAGATTACCGGCTCATTCCATACGACTTGATTCTTCACGTTGCGGAGCATTGACTATTGCACAGTAAGTTTTGTTTACAATTGTAAAATATTTCTTTACATACCTTGAAAATTATTTGTTAATACGGGTAATTAATATTAAGCTGAGCATGCGCAATAAAAAAGCAGGTCCAGATTTTTATCATGTACTATCATAGAAACTAAACTATCTATATCAATATTATGAAATGTCATTATTGATACCGTGTTCAACTAAATTTTACCTGCTTCCGCAACCTATTGATTTTAGATTTAACAGTCAACCAATCCTAATGTGAACTAATTAATAAAATACGCTTAAATAGATCATGAATCATAAAACTAATTAGATATCTAATGTTTAATTAACAAACTAATAATCGGTAATTAATGGGCTAACAATTGCAGCGAGCGTTGTGCGGGAAAAATAAGTGCGTTGGTACGTGCCTTACTTCGAGCTGCGTTGCAGGCCTGCGTCAACCTTACATGTCATAGGTATGGCGCATGGGCAACTGGACAGTGTAGATTTGCATGAATTGTGATTTTTTTAGTTTGTTGTAAATATAATGTATATTTATTTATAGTGAATATTTCTTTGTGTTAACGGCAAGTTAACGTAAGTTACTTAATGCATGAGAACGGCTTAAGTGCGTGATAGCTCAATCAATTCTCTAGAAACGTGATATTTGAAATAAAATTATCATTTTCAGGACTCATGTTTTGACAGCTTTGAATATACACTATGTATATCACTCGGCTTTTTATAAGGATTATTATTAAGGATTGTGCATTTTTTACATCGCGTTACAACTTCGGAAACGTGCTTTATTGTTTGTGGCGTAACTATACCATCTGGTTGCCGTGGTAAATTCTTTTGATGGGGCCCTATAAGTAAAAATCGTCACGTTGTACTCAGTTTAGTTTTAATAAACTTTGAGATTTTCAGCGTAATCAATTACACGTTGCACGAGTAGGTATATGTCCAACTAATGGCCATAGGCCTCCTCTCTTAGGCGAGAGGGAATTACGCTAGCCCAATGTGTATTGGAGACCTCACATCCATCCATAGAACATAATATCTCTTGGGCAGGGGCCCTCTTGGGTCGGGGGCCCGTGGCATTTTGCCAGCACTGCCACCCTATTGTTACGCCACTGTTTATTGTTTACAATTTTTTTATTAATTAGATATAGATGTGATTGCTACTATATGATTCTAAAATTAATATTTTGATGTATTTTTTCTTTGACCACTATGGACCGGTGAAATGAGTATCTATATATCTTGTTTGTATTTGCGTGTTTATTATAGCTTGCATGTTTCTGTTGTATTTGTTTCTTTTAGAATTTTCTGCTTGAGCAAGCTTGTCTTTTCAGTATTCGTTATTCACAATATCACTAGGTTTTTATATTTTTTTTTAACTATTTTAATTTAACAAACATATTCCAATTTATTTTGCAGCAGTATTGTTCATAGGTATTACATCCATATTTTCTAACATCATCATTTTGGCCTAAACCCTCAATAGTTTGTTAGAAATAACTGATCCATTTTTTAAGCAGGATAGATTCAAGCTGTGGTATGCTGACGCTACACATCGGCGATAAAGTGCTAGAAGTTAATGGATCGCCGGTACGCAACCGTCCCATGTCGGAGATCGAACGTACTTTAGCTAGGCCAGATGTTATACAGGTATGTATATGTTTTTCGGTCTTTCCCACATTAGTCCAAAGCAACTTCGTGTCTTTCATTTTAAAGTATCAGCTCTAGTTAATAAAGTAAAAAATATATGTGGACAGTTTTAGATTTAAGTTTTTTTCTAGGAAGAATGATTGACTGCCATTTTCCAATACAATAACAGATGACTGGTGTTTTGTTGATTCTGTTTAGTTTTTTATTAAAATTTTAATAAAAATCTATATTCGTTACGATTTTATTAATTATCGCTTTAATTTTGTTATTAGGTATTTATTTTATATCGTAAATAACGTTATCTGGTACGTTAGTCTTGTTGTCTAGTATAAAAATATGTAGAGAATATTTAAAAATCTTTCAGCTCACAATAGAGCACAATCCAGACACAATAAATGCTAAACGCGGTATTAGTCCAGAAGACAAAACTAAGCACGAAAAATCGCCCGTTGAAAGGAAGATAAAAGAAGAAAACATTCCCAAAAGACATTCCGATGAAAGGAAGGAAAGACTGTTCAAGAGGAGAGGTGATGAAGGCAGAGTTAGAGTGATAAAGAGGAGACAGGCTGCCTCGCCACCCCTCGGTGATAAGGAAAGAAGTAGCAGTATGTCTAAGTTGCTTGATGTGTGAGTACCTAATATATATATATATATATATATATATCTGTAAGGCAATATATCTTATCTACATTTTCCAGAGGTTCGTGTAGTTTGTATTTTTTATAACACAGTTCAATTAAAAATCGCATACATATGACAGTAGTAAAAATATTAACAAATCGTCGGATCTGACAAATAGTGAACTTTACAGGGCAGCCATTTCAAAATAATATAATCATGTTAGTTTTTGTCATAACTACGAGATTTTAATTCATATTCTGTTATTATGAAAATTGGCATAGAAGCAAACAAAAGGGTTTGTTTTGAAACAAAATAAAAATTATAACACATCAAATTACACAGTTTTCTAGAAAAATCACATCCTTCTATCAAATCCGTCAATTTACAGACTGATTAACTTGAAATTAAAAACACATTGAATTTTTTTTAATGTAGCCGTTATATTTAGTCAATATAGTATACAAATATGATAAAGGGTTTTTTTCAAATCCGACATTGTTCTACGATCATGACGAAATTTTGATTGTTTCTAGCGTCCGGCTGGCAACTTTTTTTAAATGTATGTAACTATTTTGTATTGATGAATGTTTATTAAGTATTGTATTTACTCAGAAAAAGTTGAATGCTAGTCTTTAATTTTCAGTCACCATTGTTAAAACATAATTGTGATACAGGGTCGATGGCGAACAACCGAGTGGCGTGTTGTGTGACCTGAGTCGAGCGCGATCTTTTCGGGCGGAGCCACCGCACGGGCAAAAGGTTTTTCGGGCTTCGGACTTATTACAGGTAAAATATGTAACCTGTGTAGATTAATTAGATGATTAATGTTCTTCCATTATAATAAGACTACCTTGTCTTGTGTTAGATAATTGATTAAATATTGAGCGCTTTTTAAGGCAAATTTAGCCACACACGGTGGTGCCTATGTGGAACCAGCTGCCCAGTGTAGTACCAATTATCCTTAGACCCTTTAGGACGTACCTAAAAAGCCGGCAACGCACTTGCGAGCCTTCTGGGAGTGTCGATGGGCGCGGTATAACTTAACATCACGTGAACCTCCCGCCCGTTTGCCTCTTGTACTATAAAAAACAACTAAACTAAACTAATTAATAATGAAATCGTTATTTTTCATTAAAATATAATTTCAGGTTAGTCTCTGGATTTATATAATTTAAGCTCGCTTTTCCAATATCTGACTGGTTCACACTAATTCTGTCCTAGTTATAAGTTTAAAAAGAAATGTCAAAAATGGTCTAAGTTGGTCTTTATATGGTTTCAATTATTTTCCAGGGCGAGCTCCTAGGCACCGGTTTCTTCGGGCAAGTGTATAAAGTAACTCATCGGGCTACCAATGAAGTAATGGTACTGAAGCAACTTTACCGCGTGGATGAAGAGGCTCAAAGAAACTTTCTGAAGGAAGTGGCAGTTCTTCGATCGTTGAGGCATAGAAATGTACTGCGCTTTATAGGAGTCCTGTATAGGGATAGAAGGTTACACTTGGTGACGGAGTACGTAGACGGAGGGACCTTGCACGATTTATTGCAGGTATGGAAATTCTAGAAATTTCCTCTTTTTCTTACGAAATATTGATATCCAGTTTTAGAATTATATTTTAAATAGCACACATTTTTTACGATCATTCAAGTTAATTCTAAAAAAATTAACTAAAGCTTAGGTTTCCTAGAAAGCGGTGCCGTTATCTAACGGCATTAATGTAACGTTGGGTGACGTCACCCATACTTTGTCTATAAATAACATCGGAGTAGATTTTCTAGAGAATGTTGAGTGTCACCGTAACGTCAAATAGCGGTGCTGTCATTTGCATAACGGCCGTCATAGCGGTGATAAACAGTAGTTCAACGTTTTTCACGTGTAGCGGTGCCCATATTTAATTAATACAATGAGTGGAAACGTGACTTGGACGAGCGAAAATGATTGTTTAAAGACGGCCATTATTAACAACCGTAAAATGACGGCCGTTAGTTAACGGCACCGCTTTTCTAGGAAACCTAAGCTTAACATTTAGAAATGTTAAAACTTGCTCGTTAAATTTGATAGCAAGAAGTATTTGTGTAAATTATAATAGTTGTATGTAGTACAGTAATTTTTTCAATATATTACATAGTTAATTTATAATTTAGAACACAAGTCGCCCGTTAAGTTGGAGCGTACGCGCCCGTTTGGCTCGGGACGTATCTGCGGGCGTAGGATATCTACATCGTATGAATGTCATACACAGAGATCTCAACTCACACAATTGCCTCGTCAGGACGGACCAGGTATAAAAATTAATATATTTATCAAATAGATTGGTAGAAATTCTTAGTACTTTCTAAAGGTTTTTATTGTTACTGTTATCTTAAAAACTATGAGACATAAAGGGTTATTAATTTTTTTGTCATTTATTTGAGCTAATTGTTAAAGACAATTATTTTTATGATATCTCCGAATCTTAAGTACTCAATTAGGAAATACGTTTTTACGTAAATGAATATTTTTTCGACTCAGGAAAGGAAATTTGCCGGAAAATCATATTTGTGTGAAAGAGAGTTGGAATAGAGATTTATATTTCTGTAATTTTTGCAGGATATGACAGTGATAGTAGCGGACTTTGGGTTAGCTCGTATCGTACAACGCACGGCTAGTAGCGCGCCGCCGCATTCTTCGCTTCGACGGAAACGATATACGGTAATGTATTTTGTAGCAACATCTACAATCAGCAACTAGAAACGATACGATGGCGTCCTTAATCGCGTTATTCTAAAATTGCGTTACGTATTACATGATGCGTTTATAAGTACTAAGTGCAAGTAGAATCTCGACATCACGGTCTTTTTTGCATCGTTTATTTTATACATAATCAGAAAAAATACATTTATTTATTACTAGCAGACTCGGTCAAGCTTTGCTGTGACTAAAGTTTTTGTTATATTACATAGTAGAAACTATTCAAGGGAAACGGTAGGAGAACACCAGTCATGGGCTTTTTTGGTGGTTATGCCATTAAATTGTAGCTTATGTGAAACGTTGGTACTTTCAACACGCCATCTATTAGAATTGTGACCGTCAAATAATAAACAAATAATTTGCAAGAAAATAATGTTACCGGTATAAATGAAGATGTAAGCTATCCTATCTTTTAAGTTAGTTCAAACTGCACACGGTATGAAAATTTGATTGAAATCGGTTGAGTAGTTTAGGAGTCCATAGCGGACAAACAACGTGACACGTAATTTATATATATTAAGACTAGTCGAGGATCCGCCCTTTATTTTGGGACACACCTTTCTTTCACACTTACAATATATCGTATAAAAATTAAATCAACGTTCATCGATCAATAAGCGTAGGTAACAAATTCATTTTGTAAACTTATTTTTATATATAAAAGAAGAAAAAAAACATTTAAAAGAGTATTTTTTTCGTTATAGAATTACTAAAATAAAACTGTAGTGAGTTAAAGCTGTAGAACGAAATTATTAATCGTAAAATTTATATTGCAGGTGGTAGGTAACCCTTACTGGATGGCTCCAGAGATGATGAACGGCAACGTGTATGATGAGAAAGTGGATGTCTTCTCTTTCGGGATCATACTTTGTGAGGTAAGTCATTTTTAACAGCCGCTTTGCATAGTATGACCTGAATTGTCACAATATATATGATTTTGCAGTCTTTATAGATAAAATGGAAATGTAAGGGAATTTTCGACTCTTGTTAACATGGGCATTGAGAATTTAAACCAGGTTAAGTGAAAATTATCAAATTTAAAGACATTAATGTATTTAAAGCCGGCCACACGAGACCTGTGACCTCGATTATAGATACGGACGGCGTGCTCAAACACAATACAACACAACTTTGATATAATATACTTTTTTGTATAACCGAAAATTGACACAAAATAAACTTCGTTTGGCAAAGTGACCTCGGTGACCATATTTTTTGTGTGTTTGCTTGTATCTGGGTGCTGTTTCACTAGTCCAATTAGTTTATATCTACCTGGTCCAGTGAGACAACAGCTGGCTGCAGGTCCATCAACGGAGAGACATGGAAGAATCTAAAACAACATTGTTCCACCTTAGCCTGCATCCACACATCGAGTGGGTTGCCAAGAAAACTTCTGACTGAACATTTTTTAAAAAAAATATATATTTAAAAAAATAACCAAAGATGACGCCATTTGTAAAGAATTGAGATTTGACCGAGCTCGCCAAAAGGACAAACATTTTGTGTAATAACGTAATATTAAGAAAGTTGTTGTTTTTTTTTGTATATTTCTAATATTATTTTTAATATTGCGTTCCTTGGCATGTGTTTATGTGTCCTTGATTAAAGAAATGGTAGTCAATGTAGAATTTGATATATTTTTTATTTTGGTTTACGATTTACTCCTACGCGGAGTTTTGAATATTTGAAGCTTATGTGCATTGGTCAAGTATTATGACTATGAATAAAAAGTGAAATTATGTCAAACAATATCTTATTTATTTCATTGTCTTTAGATAATTGGTCGCGTATCTGCCGATCCAGACTTTTTGCCGCGACGGACTGATTTTGGACTGAACGAATCACTATTTTATGAGAAGTTTTGCAGAAGCTGCCCGGAACCGTTATACCGTTTGGCTTTTCTGGCTTGCCATTTGGATCCCGATACGAGGTATACTTTTTACGTTCTGATAATTTGGATACTCATGAAAGAATTAATAATTAATTTGATTTAAATATAATGATATAAACAATTAAATCATAGTCAATTGTAATGATTGTATTATAAAAGAATCTAAATAATAAATCTACTATTAAAAATATCTCAGAAAAAGTATAAATTGTAAAATATAGGCCCTTTGGTTCTTTCAGACCGCCATTTGAAGTGATGGAAATATGGCTGGAGTCCCTCGTGATGCACTTATCGAACACTGGGCCGTTGCCCCCCACTTTATTGGCCGATATTCTCCAATACACGCACCGTGCTACAACCCGGGACCATGGAACGCCCGAATGTCCGAACCACTCGGATAATGGGATATTCTGCGCCAATAAGACCAGATGCAGCTGCGAGAACTTGGAAGAGGCGTTGAAAGAGGGAGTGGTTAAGGTAACGAGGTTTTAATGAAGTCAAAGCTTGGATTTTTTTTCTTTCTTAATTTATTTAAACTAACTAACTTGATTTATTTATTCTCCAAAGACCACTCAATTTTTTTTTTCTTTGAGAATATTATTTTTCTTTTTTTTCTGCATGATATATAATAGTAATTATTTGAATTCAGTTTTAAAAGCTTTCATAATCAACCCCATTTTAGCTGAATGGGGTAGTAAAAAGACTGGAATCTTGGTATAATCTCTGTTTAGGAATAATTATATGCTGAAGTAAGCAAAAGAAGCACATTGCTTTTCGCACCTTGAAAATAATTTTCAACCGTAAAATTTTATTACAAAATAATGCTTTATTTGTATGAAATAAATTAAATGTCTTTATTATTATAAAATCGCTTTCGTTTGTTAAATTCTATAAATTTTAAGAAGTCCTAGTCGTGTTGGGTGAGTTTTCACAAAATAGGATAAAATTGGTTCCTTTTAATTCTTATTTGTGGTATTATTATGCTTTCAGTCCCAATCAAACGCAGCCATAGAGTGCGTCCGTGGCGGACGTGCTTTAGGCAAGTGTGTGTCTGCGAGTCATATCGCACCGCGTGTCGTGACGTTAACGGCTTCGTCTCGTCTCGGCCTGTCTCGATCTCATCACGCACTCGCACCAGGGTACATACTGCGTGCGGAAGGACACAGTATTAATATTACTAAGGTCAGATACGTTGTTTCCTATAGAAAAGTTGTGTAAATAAGAAAAACAGAATTGAACGCATTCCAAATATCTCTGTTGTTAAGTTAGTCCAATTCTTTTTGTTTCAACAAATACATTCATTTTATTATTATTTGGGGTGTAACTTTTAATTATTATGTTACAGGTCGACGATATATCTGAATGGCTCGACCCTCCCCCTCTCAAACGAACCAGCCCAGATTCACATCTCAACAATTTACTCAACGAAAACAAAACCAGGAAAATTGAGGAAAACCTCCCGGCATTCTTACGAAATCAGTCCGTTGAAGAACTCGAAACGGAAGACAAACACAACACCCCACCTCCATTTTACAGACATTACAGCATCCCGGACAATTGCGAGCTACAAAATGACTCGGACAACTCCTCAGATGACGAACTTGACATACAGATCGACTGTAATCCCAAAATAATCACAGATATCGTCAAAAGTAACATACTCTCCAAAAAAGCCAGTTACGACTTCACTTGCGCCGAGCCAGAGGAGAAGGAACCAAAAATAGATGTTAAATGTGAGAAAAATTCACTCGCAAAGAAGTTACTGATGTCCCCAAAACTAAGCAGACTGTTCAAACCCAATTCAGAGACAAGAGACGATGATAAGTCGAAAAGCAAGTTCTTCGTCCAAAAGCCAGCTTCACCGAGGTACAGAGTGAGGCCTAGCGGAGATGACGCTAACATTAACAGGGACGTCCTTAAGAGCGACTTGAAATTGGCGAGTCTGGGCAAACCTATGACGCCGATATTCCGAAGAAACATCGGGGAAAAGCAGGATTTCGAAGGGAGATACAGTTACCGAGATAAAAAGCAAGAGAAACTCGATAGACGGAAACTGGAGCCCGTTAGGAATTTAACGCCGCTGTTTGAGAAAAAAAACGAAAAGCCCAAAAGGAAGGAAGGAATTTCACGCAGCAATTATGTGAGGCTGGCGAACTTGAAGATCAGTAAGGAGTTGGAGCCTCAGAGTGACGTACGTAAGTCCCCGCCCGAGAGAGTTATTTAATATATGGTGCGCCTCCTGCCCGTTGGCCTCCTATTACATAAAAAAGGTAAATGCTGATTTACGTACACACTAGATGTACAGTAATTTACCACACAATGTTTCAAAACACTATTACTTTACGAATTATTACAGATTATATTGAAAAATAAATTTCTGGGTATTTTTGCGTGAAAATTTTGATATATCCCGGTGGTCGACTCGCTTCAAAGTATTAATTGTTCCTTCCATGGTTAGAATTTATTCCCTACTACGGTTATTTGCTTCGTGTTATTTACAAGTTCTATATAATGTTATTGTTATATTGACCATCGGAATATATAAGATGACTGCATTTAGCCAAAGTATCAATATAAATTGTCCAATTTAAAACTATATTTCAGCTGATTGTTCTTCTTATATATAAAGATATGAAATGTTTAAACAGAAAAATGTATTTCCAAATTATTTTGAAAGTGTGAGGTCGGCTTATGAACGTAATCTTGCCAAGTTAAAAGTTTACAGTTGTTAATTTGTTATGTACTTATTAATATAAGCTTGGAACGGAAATTGCTAAGTATACACATTTTTGTAATTTTTGCACCATAACAGGATAATATTCTAGCAAAGATTATCACATATTTAGGATGTAGTACCACGACCTTGAGGAAAAGATTATGCCCGGTGGTACACACTCATGGCTGGTCTCGTGGTGACGTATGTACAGCCGCCATTATAGTTTAGTGCATACAAAATTTAGATTTTTCACAATTGTTAGTGTATATATTAGCGCCATCTGTTTTCTGGGGATGATAATTGCCGTAGTGTTTATACTTTTTAAAACCGGCTTGAGGGCACAAGTGTTGTATTTTCGCCAGTTTGTTATAGATGACTAATTACCAACGCATCTGTTACTATAGCCATAATTTTTAATAACCTTTAAACGTTATCAATTTTGATACAGTTATTAAAAGTTGATGTTTTATACAAATATACAATGTTCAATAGATTTTTTACATTGTTTAAGCGCATAGTTAATAGCTCTTAGGTTTGCTGGTGCCTTTATCAAGACTGCGTAGTCTGATATTTGGTAGGATAGATCATAGAGCATATAATGTCCAGCGACAAAACCCAAATCCTCAAAATTTCCGAGACTTTACATTCGAATACAGTAAACTTCTATTAGCAATTGTATTTTGAAGAATTTAAAACCAGTCTGGGTTATTAGACAAAGTGCTTATTGCATTCCGCCTTATATATTATTTTGGCAAAGTTTTATATAAAGTATTAGATAAATATTGTGCTTTACTACGCTCTCTAGTGCCAATAAGAACTTTATATAGAAGTTTTTTCGTAACGTTTTTTTTTTCTTTTTGATTAAGTATTAACAGATCGAATAAATTATTAACCATAAGTATTTTTAAGGCTGATTTTTTTTCAGGGTGCCATTTTTTTAGAATTTAGTAGGTACCTATTCAAACAAATGTTTGAATAGCATGGCGTCAAATTCAGTAGTTACTAAACCAGACAATTCATTTTTATATAAATATTTGTACTATTATTGTAAATATGCCATGTAGATGTAGCTTTTGGTTTATTTGCATTACAGATAGTGCAATCCACGAAGACGCGCCCCGCTATTTCTCCTAACCGTTTATAGTATATCGTGTTATCGGTACACACGCACACTACAATGAATAGCTGACGGTTCGCAACTGACGCTCGATTGCTTCGACTCCCCGCACCCCGCGATTCCCTCAACCAAAAATTGGTGGCGTCTTCGTGAATTGCACTATCTATACCATGCTCATAGTTGGATATTGTCTGTGATACATTTTTTTTAGAAAATGTTGCAATAACAAGTATTAATTATTGATTGTAATGGATGTAACAATATCTACAAAATTAACACATTAACCGCTAACATCGAGGTTTCCGTCTCCTAGCATTCCGAATCTTTATACTGTTTGTAAGTACAAAATAAAGAATATATTCCATAAAAAATGTTTTATTATTATTAATCAGAGTTCATATTAGTAGATGTTTTTTCCGGGAAAATAAAAGGATTAAATAGCTTTGAAAACCACAAGTTTTATTTCAATAATGGTGTCTCTGACACAATAGTTTACAACTATAAATTGGAATAATAAACATTTTCAAAAAATTTAAAGTAATTTTAACAATATAAATGATAGTAAGATAATTTTCAAATACTCTTATTAATGCGATTCGTTTTTTATTCGAGACAAATAAGTTCATAACATACTGTGTTCACTATAGGGTAAGACATTTTTATATCCGGCGTCAAGTAATAAAAACATGTTATATTATTATATATTTCTCGAATTCCAAGTTAGCCAGTTCCTATAGATTCGTCAAAACATAAAAAGAACCTTACACTGCAGTAAATAAACGATTTTATAGTTGACCTATTTTGTATTGATTTTCATTACGTCAATCCGTATTGTGACGACAAAGCGAGCTTCAGTTCACATGACCTTATGCCGTCACAATTGAATACAAGATTCAATAAGTACGTTCATAAAAATACCCAATAATGCACAAAAAACAAAACCTTGTTATATACTAAATAGGAAATGGTTTAGTACAGTAACTTTACAATAATTTAGACTTATACATAGTTTCAGACATGTATTACTTACAACTAGTGAGATGTATTCGGCAAACGGTCGTTGAAACTAACAATTAGAATACAAAAATAACAATTTATTATTTCAATGCAATTTAGAATTCATTTGTAATAAATAGTATATTCGACCAATAAATAAGTACGTATGACTTAATTTGGCTGAAATAATATGCCAATAAACATTAAACCGCCCCCCACCTTCAGTGCATTAAGTATAGCATGCAAGTTATACGATACGTAAGTGCTATTTATTCTAATATAACTATGTAGTGACTGTGCGATTTAAGTGTAAATTACGAAAAAATAAATGCAACATTTAATACCTAAGAGGAAATCTAATGTAAATTTGTTCTAAAACTTAGTTTACTAGTTTTTATATTTAAGGCTCGGTACAGACGATCGACTCGTCGCATCCCCAAAATGTCTATCATTATCGTCTTTGGTAAAAGCGTTATTTAATTTGGTAATCGATAATCTATTTTACTGATTTCATAACAAGATATTAATTTAACGTTCTGCGTTATAGAACCCTTGTTTTGTTCGAAACTCGACTCGCTCATCAGTATCGAACCTGAAGGTACAAGAGGCTATGTAGCGCTACTGCGTACTCTAAGTACAACATTTTTAAATTCGATCCAAATTCATTCGCCTTTCTACATTCGATGTGTTGATTTATAGGCTTTCCACAATCAATCTTTTAGCCTCTAAACAAAAATATTAATACAGGTATATCAAAGTACATCTTCATCCTAGCAATATAGCACCGGTCTTAAATCTAGGTGCCAAAGTGTAGCCATTCTTTTTACATAGATTTTGCTACACATTGTAACCGAGACATACAATGTGTTTAAATAAATCGATAGGAACAGAAATTTAGCTTACACAACTTAACTTTATCACATAAATGATCAATCGCTTCCTTTTCCGTTCTTTCCTCGTTAATATTTCTATGATTTTATACTAGATCTTAATTGTATGATCTACTGATTTAGAATAAAATACATTGGCACTAAAGGTAATCTATACCTGGAAGAAAAGGGTTTAATTGACAGCAATTTATGGTGCTTAGAAACGAGTGTTATTAATCACATGTTTACTGAGACCCTAATGTACTACAAGACATATTCGTGAGTTATTTATGTCACAAAATAAATTAACTAGCAACAATTCAAATCAGACACTTTGTATTCGTACAACTATATCTATTTATTTTGTGACAGTCATCTAAAAGATATCCAAAAAACGACTAGTTATGGCAGTAAGGTTAGGTATACGTGCGACTAACGAGGTGGCGACGCGGCTGCGATTCTTTGTCGCAGTCGTGCGAATTTCCCATGTACTAGTCGCAACTGTGTGCGCAGGCGCGTAGATAGCTCCCTTTGCAGCGCCTGCACTTCAATTAACTCACGGCGAAGCTGTTGGTAGTCGGACCGAACCTGATTAAATATATAGTGATTGTACAATAAGTGTTTTGTTCGATTAAAATTGTTTGAAATTTATATGTTTAAAGTTTAAACGCGTCGAAGTCAAAACAACCTGTCAAGGAGGCATGTATATGTTTTAATTATCATATTTTATATAATTGTATGCCCTGTATGTTAAAATTGAGGGATCAACTTGAAAAAACACATACATACTCTTTAAGGAATCAAAAAATGTGTAAGACTAATATATATTTTGATACTATTTCTGTATATTTTAATTGTCACACACATGTACACATTCTTTGAAACACTATTGTACCTTTTAAGTACACAACACAAGCTGAAAGGGAACTAACAATGTCATAGTCAAGTAAATGGCATGAACTGTGAACATGGTTGCCCATGGGAAGTAATTGTGTGAAGTGATGTTGCACTGAAAATATTAAGGCTACAAAGTAGCTGGATAACTTTGAAGTCCATTTTGTTTTACCTCCTTGTATGCGTAATGAATGTCTGTATTGTCGTTATAGCCAGTAATATAAAAACTTTGATTATATAGTTAAAGAACTATTTTCTAGATGATATTTAAGATAATCTATTTAATTCTACTAATATAAATAGATTACCCAGCTACTTCCAGCCTTAATTTCCTTTAAAATCGCAACTCCTGCAACAAAACTAGAAGCCCTAGATAAAGCGACACTGGTTCCTGTTGAGTAGGCCTTCAACAGGGCTTAAACTTTGTACCACATTCAAGCCCGTTTCTCGACTAATGTCAACAAGCAATATTTATAGTTTGCTATTTATTATTAACAATGGCTGAAAAAAGATTCTAATACAAATAAATTTAGGTCAACTGTACATCTCGTCACAAAATACAACAGACATTGTGTGAAATGTTTTTAATTATACAAAACAGCAAACTATAAAAATAGACAACAGAACACTAAATATTCTCTGACCTTTCCTCAACACAATAATGCAAGGGGCTGAAAAAATAAAGATTTCTATTTTATATCAATTTAATTAAAATAATTTATCCATATAACAATTACCCCAAAATTAAATTTCATAAGCAACTCTGATATTAGTGGGTAGTATGTGTATATTTGAGTATTAAATAACATAATATACTTGATTTCTTTATCCTATTTATTTTAGAATATAATAATTTTGATAATATAACTCTGTGCAATTCTCTTTAAATTATCAATAAAATGTCACATAAATATAAACAAACATATTTACTTTTACAAATAGATTCATTGAATATGCTAATGGAAT
Organism: Pieris macdunnoughi; assembly: GCA_905332375.1. NCBI lineage: Eukaryota > Metazoa > Arthropoda > Insecta > Lepidoptera > Pieridae > Pieris > Pieris macdunnoughi. The sequence goes on from CAJOBZ010000006.1 coordinate 4,335,262, forward strand.
GTGTAAATACATCACATTCAAAAGTATTTACTCATATTTATCACCTTCTGTATGTTTGACACAATGCCTAAGGAAATATTTTAACCCAATTAAGTCTTGTTCTTTTTATTGTTTGTGTTAAGTATTGAAAATACTCCTAAACTTTATACTTACCTCAGAAACAGATTTCAGTAAATTGACAATACAAACATCCTGGTTGTTGATAGGAGCCACTATCTCCATCCCCCCTCCATCAAGTTTCCATTCCATCAGATCAAGTTGTTCATTTGTTTGTTTTACCTAAGCAAACATACTAACTTTCATACACTCTTGTCTATTGTGGCTTTAATAAATATTATAGTGAGAAATAATTACATATATATATATATATCAATAAAGGAAATTAATTACAATTTTATTTTTTAAAATACACTTTATTAATATTATTTGTTGACAAGATGGTTAATGATATTTGAAGTTAAAAGAAAAATTTATTTTTTTATAAGTGGATCTTAGATATCAAGATTAAGATATCATAATAATTAGCTACTCCGGTATATTATAATAGGACAGCGGCTGGTTGACCTAAATAAGCTCACCTGTCTTAAATCTAAGCAAATAACATGGGAAGTCTTTTTTTAACTTACTGTATCGTCCAGTTCCTCAATTGTAACCTCTTTCTCAGTCATTTTATGAATTAAATATAGTGTTTTAATTTATATTTTTGATTACACATCAATTAACAATTTACTAATAGGCGAGAACCAAGCAGAAAAAATGTATTTTTAATTTGAGTTTTGAGTCCTTATCTGTCACTGACAAATGACAATTATCAGGCAGAAAGAAACAATGACATCTGTCGTCAAGAGTAACTCGACATCACCGTTCAAATAGAAAATACTATGGTTTGTCAAACTATTGCTTATCTGTGCAAGACGTAATATTTAACATATTTATAGCAGTAGCTATATGAATTACTTAAAAATAATATTGGATTTTATTATCTTATATAATTTATTGATAAATTTGTATAATGTTGACATAAGGAAAAATACATACATATTTTGATATAATTGCAGTGATAAATTAAAAAGCTACTTAGGGGAAGGTTCGAAGGGGACCCTTCGTACTGTTTTCACATTTTATTTTTCTATGAATCAATCACCTGATAGCTTAATTTTATAGTCTATCTGAGATTCATATAAAAAAATGACAAATGATTTCATCAGATGTTTCAACCATAATTATGATTTAAACTAATTCTGAAATATGTACGAATCTGCCCCAATAACGGGGCACCTGCGTACAGTGTTGGGGGTACCTTCGTACGCTGGGGAGTAGTTCCGTACGTGCGATTAAAACGACACTGAAATTAAACACAAAAATAAAGATTTAACTTCTATTAAACAAAAATAAAATACTTTACTTATAGTGAACAAAAATTAAATAGCTATTCTTATGTAAAACAAAACTTAATTAGTTATCTTAAATTTAGAATCACATTTTTTAATCTTTGGTGCGGATTACCACTTCTTATTTTCGGGTGTGTCAGTAAAAATTCGTGGTTTTCCTGGCCGCCGACTTTTGCTTGTTTTATTACTTCTAACAAGATTCGGATAGGGTGGAAATGACTCCAGAGGGTGTCAAAACTTTCTTCGAAGGAACTACTATTTGATGGATTGGTTAATTATTCAAAGCATCTGGTTCACAAGTATCTAAATTAAACTAAATTACTATTTCATACGTTCTTAATAATAATTCCGAGCGAGACAATCGAATTGTACTTATTTTCTGGAAAAGAATCCATTTTGCAGAATCTAAATTCAATAACTTTTCCCGAGTCTCCACGTGAAATTGCGCAAAAATTAAGGGGCCTAACTATGTATTACCACGGTGGTATGGCCGGAAGATTTGGACCGTTAGGCGAAAAATAATAACTATAATGAATAATTATTTATTAGTCAAGGGCAACTGTGTATTGTAATAATAATTTTAAAATCCAATAATTTACACAACTACAAATAACTTCACAGTCTACCTATAAATACCAGCAGTATGTATAAAACTGCCTTACCAAAATAGTTTTATGTAATTAATAATCTAACCTTACTTTGTTGAAAAAGTTTCGTGGACAGGGATAATAAATAAACACCAAACTATAATTATATACATTTATTTGTCTTTATCAACATGTAGACAAACACGAGATAGTTGTGAAAGTTACTGACACATATTTCAAAGTGAGTGCTTTACAATAAAACCAAGAGATCACTTTATATTTAATGTTAAGTGAATACAATATTGTAACGGTCTATTTGCTTTCTTTTCTGTCCATATTTGGACACAGCAATTAACATAACAATTGCACATACATGTTCTTAATATAAATCATTAAAAAGGAATTGGCAATACTAATATCCTACACTATTGTTTTATTTTAAATAAATCAAACTTTGTACAAATAAAGCTCTATAAAGCCTACGTACCTAGATTTAGTTGAAGAACATAAACAGGTAGTTATCAAACATCACATCTTACCAACTGTTTGCAATCTTAGGCATATGAACAGCAATAACATATCTAGAGTACAAAGTTGCGACCTACAAGTTCTTTAGGTTGCACGTATACGTTTGGACATATACAGATGTACGGTTTTACAGTACATCTAAGTGAGCAAATCTGTCATGCCAATGGAGGAACTGTCTTGATATACTACCGATGTATTTAATTAAATAATATGAACTAGAAAATATCTTATCACCATAAATTATTTAACTGATGGTGTTAAACAATAGCCATGGTACATGTGCTGGTTTAAAATTGAAAACACATTTTATAATTTAAAATAATTATTATGAAATCAGGTAATTAATTTATATTCGAGATAATTGACAAAGCGTTGAGACAAAATCAAAGCACGAATATTTGTATTTCACCAATCCTCAAATTCAACTGTAAATTCGTACTGTTTATTTTCTACGGATAGGTTCAGATCATCAGAATTAATTTCGGAAAATATGATGATGCATAAGCGTCATTAACTCAGCTGAAATTAACATATGCAGTAGGTAATGAAGAATACTTTAATTCGCAATCTGACCTACTGTAATCCATAAACAAAGGAGTACTATGGCATAGTATGAAATGGCGTTTGGTATAAATTAGTTGCATATACATTTGATTCATGTAATCTTAAAATATAACAAAATATTTCGCATCATTTGAATAAATTTTTATCTGATTAAGTTCACAGTAGTAACACCATACTTGTTGTAGAAGTTTCAGATTTTAGTTTAGCAAAATAATTTATAGAATCGCCACCAAAATTTTAATCCGACAAAAATATCGTTTAAATTTGTTTATATAACAATGTCATGTGTTATGTGAAAATAATATTATTTAGCCTTTTACAAAAAAAATTAAATACAAATAAAAACTCTACATTGGATATCAGTCAATATATAATGTGATTAATAGAATATCCGGGAAATAGTATTTCTAAGTGGAAGCGTAAACGTGAGTGCGGATTTTCGTATATAAATTAACAGTGTAACGTTGTATAATGCAAACAAAAAGTCGCTCTCCTTACGTATGACCAGACTACATTTTTTGTAGTTTTATTAGAGATATCCAGAATTATTTGGCAGTAATTTATTCAGGGATTCTTGGCGCAAACATTTTTTTCTGCTCGGTAGATAAAAAGTATCAATGAAATAAACGCCGCTGTAGAATGATAACCTCGTAAGTCCAGAGAACCAACATTACAGGAAACAAAAATATGTTTCACTTTGTCAATGTTCGTTAAAAGGAATTATTTATTAATAACATAAATAAGTCCTTACTTCATGATTAAAACAGTTAAATGACATAAGAGTCTAAGAATAAAAAATAAATGGTTATTTCACATACGAGGTGATAACCTACAGTAACGAAAAGCAGAAATGTGCTTGCCTCATATTGCAAATAATAGGAACTTTACATAATGCCTTCAGATAAACATTTTGTATTAATTTTACGCCACATATACTATTACGTTGTCAAGTTTTATTAAATGAGTACATATGCTATATACCAAAAGTCGACGTGAAAAATTAAAAACAAAGAAATATAAATAGGACATTGAAAGTCAGTTTCAGCCTTCTTAGCTGTGTAACGTAGATGTTCATACTAACTTAATATATTACAGAGTATACGTCTACTCATTAATATTGTTTAATTCATGAGTGTATTTGGTCGAGCATAGGCGTCCAATAAAGGTCCAATACACAGAATAAATCTAAACAATTACATAATAAATCAGCCTACTTATTTCTCTACAAGCTCCATAGACAATATTATAATTTCACATTCGTGTGAATTCATAATTTTATAGATCTATGCATACACATTTATTGATATCTAAATCTAATTGCAGTCATACCAGTTTATTGGCATGTATTTGAAATTGATTTATGATTGTTTATACGTTATTAAAAAAAAATAAGATTCATTTTACTCTTATTAGAAGTCAATTGCCAAAAAACCTTGTAAAACTGTATACTATTTGAAACCACAGATAGTCTACGCTCGACCATTAATTACCACAGTTATATCAGTTCACTGCCGAGCATATAATCTACATCTAATATTAGACGAAGCTTACGCCTGACCAATCACCACAGACAACTCTCATATTGTAGTCTGTGGCAGACACCGCGTGGTCCCGAACCGTAGAAAAGGAACTGTATGGGTCTATTACCTATAAGTGTGCTCACTTCATATCAGCCGTGTCGAACTTATGCTCTTTGACAGAGACCGCGTCTGAAGTGAGTGTCTCCTTCAAGTGCTCGACACAGTTCTTTGGGATTAATGTACCTGAAATTGTTTTTTATTAAATATTATTTATCTTAATATTGCACTGAAAAAACATCGGTTTACACGAGAACTACAAATATAAATACAAAAAAGGAAAAAAAAAGTTTTCAGAGTATTTATTAATAATTATTTATAGAAGAATTTAGTTAGTTTAAGAAGTTTTATTAAAATATAATGTGTTTGAGAGATGTAATTTTTTAATGACTGTTTATTGTAAAAAATAAATTGTTACGTTTCAAGATCAGAATCAGAGGAATTGAAAACACCGTCTACTATCCATTATATTCGGACGGGAACGGAATAGTTCCGGCATTTCACTGTCTCAAATAATTTTCGTCTATTACCCAAATATTAATAGCTCCTGAGATTAAAGGTTGTCGAACACGTGAACCAAACAGACCTTTTCAGCTTTATCATATTATACATATATCATAGGCATACGTCGCTTTATTGAATTCGCATACAAACATACATACAAGAAATATACATAAAATGTAAGTTGGAAGTCACAGACTCTTGCAATACAGTTCTCACTACATCAGGAGTCTAGGATAAAAGATTTTTAAATCTTATTTAATATTATTATACTCACCAACAATCTTGAGACCGTCGTCAGTCTTGAGTCTGACGACCTGCATCTTGTGGTGGTGGCTGCGTGCGGCCAGCGCTGCTTCGACCCTCGCCCACACCGCCAGCACCGATCCTGCTAATACGTGGTATGTGCGAACGCGCAAACCCACCTGTCACATTTGTTTATTTTAGAGATTAGTTAGTCAGATAGTTAAGTCAATAAAAAAAATATTTAAAAAAAAGCATCGAATTTTTAAACACTAATTAAAAATAATGTCTGTTCTACGGGCCGTACCTCGCAGTCAGCCGCGTTTCTGCAGACGGCCTTCCAATAAGCGTGTGAGCAAACCCTTAGCGAAGCACTATGTTGTGCCTTCCACGCAGCTTCGGCTTCTTCAGAACTCTCTTTGTATTTCCTAGTCACTTTATTTGTAGGCTTCTTTGGCCTAAAATTTAAAAATAAATACTTTAGACCCCCCTAAGGCGGCTCTCCGCTCTAATAAAGCTTGTAGGCCTGTGTTTGGATTACCTAATTACACATTTAAAAAACCTACATACTATAGTAACTTTAATTATTTAATAGTACTTGTTTCCGACGTTTCGCGTGCTTTACAGCGTGCGTGGTCAAGGTGACTGAACACAAAAGGTGTTGAATGTCAAAAAGTATCACAGCTGTAGAAAAAGTTGTATTATCTGTATTTATTTCCCCGGAGTTGAACTCCGGGGATTGGCCCGGACTTTTAATTATTCAAACTAATTTGTATTGTAATACAAACTATCGTAAAAGTGTTTTCTTTAATATGAAAAACCTGTTTAGTTATGAAGGTACATTGTAAACTCGCACTTAACCTTCCAAATTACTGAAATCGTTTGGTTTGCCTTGACCATACAAAATGAGGTATATTTTCATATATCCTTAACTCTATAGCTGTATATTTATTGTATCGACAAGATAAATATATCATTGCCTGGCTACAGTTTACGTGGAGAAAATTCAGAACAAATAATGAATATTTATATATTCATTAATATGAGATCTTGTTAAAAAGTTAAATAAAAATGTTGTGTTCGGTTGCATGAGTTTGACGAGGCAGTACCAGCCTTTGTTACTTATAACAACCTGACAGAGTTTGCCAAAAGAAGCTGATAGAATCTGATAAATAAAATTCTCGTGTCACAATGTTACTTACCATACTCCTCCGAAAAAGGTGTTTTAAATCTATATGCATATTTGGTTTGAGCTCGGCTTTTAAAAAACGTTTTGACCGTATTAGTTATTATTAAAATTTACAATTATTTAACATAATTTTAAATTTATGCATATTCAGTCGGCTCTACAGCGTGGGGGGTCACGGTGACTGAGGCCAAAGGTGTTGGAGAATACGGCTGTAGAAGTGCATTATCTGTATTTATTTCCCCGGAGTTGGTATCAACTAAAAGATTGAGGTTTTGGCAAAAATGGTACGGTGTCCTCTATTTTCTAAGGATTGTTTTTCAAATCGGCTGTTGAATCGGTTTTATTTTTTTCATTTTTAGGGGACCAACATTTTATTTTTATTTTTTGAACAAAAATTTAAATTTAAATTTTTTATGATACAACATACAAAAAATGCATACAACCCTTAATTTTCACCATTCTACGATCAACCCCTATTTTTTATTTGTTAATTATGACTTGAACTCTGAGGTTTATATGGAGAAAAATTCGCAGAACAACCTAAAAAGTTTTTATTCCGGAAAACCGAACAGTCTCCGGGATAGCATAGCAAAATATTCCATCTTGGTATGTACTAAAAAGGTAGGCTACATAAAATCACATTAAGGAGAAACGAAGTTCGCGGGAGCAGCTAGTCATAATATATAAAGTACAGACCATATATTTCTACGAGAAATAAAATACCTGTAAAGCTGATAAGTCTTGTCTTTCTCCGGGAGGTTTCTATCTCTGCTAGAGTTAGCAGCAATGCATAACACAGCCGTGTATTTTCCATTTCTCGCCTGTAGCGATAGATAGAATCCCTCTGCTCCCATACATTCTTCGTTCTTTTCCATCGCATCGAACCAGTCCATGCCACGCTGCAATACAGATATGGTAAGTTAAAAAAATAAAGTCAAATTTTCATTAACATTATATACATTAATTATCATTTCAAACAAAACTAAAAAGTTACGTAATAGAAGTTATATAAGAAAGGTATAAAATAATTTTCATTCAAGTAAATATTTTAATGAAAATAAGTCTTTTGAGACTGTACATATCACTAATATTTAATTAAGTACAGCTTGGCGCTACTATATTTAGCATTTAATTTAAAGATTTTTTCGACATATACATATGTATACAATTACGTCATAGTTGAATAATAATCACCTCGCACAGAACAGTATGTAGCTCAACGGGCGCAGTACCGGTCGCGTGTTTCCTAAGGAACGTAACACAACGTACGCGACGTACGCACTCGCTCGCACTTCCGAGATCCAAAATACCCATGTCGAAACGACCGCTGCGTTTTGCTGAAAAATAGATAAAATATTTTATTTTAGCACTTAAAACAATTATAAATCTAATTTTTTGCTTAAATCGTTTTTTCGTTTAACTAACCTTGCTCCATGACAGCGGCGAGTGTGTCCGTAAAGTACTTGAAGAGTCGATTCTGCAATTCCACCGGCATTCCCAGTATCCTATTGAGGAACTTCGACATGTTGTTGTAGTCCTGTAATTTTTACTCTTTTTTATAAATTGCACAAAGACACGACGATCTAGCCTAAATTAAGACTAATAAGTTCTTTAAAACTAACCCAATTTACTAAAAAGGATATTTAACATAAGAAAGTGTCCAATAACACTACTTACAGTCTCTATTAAGGACTGTCCTGTAAAATAAAAATAAAATATGTTTATTATGGAACATAAGATACAGGTATCACTTATTTCACGTCATTAAATTTGAATTTACAGGCATCCCTACTCATCGGCAAAGAAGACAGAGGGTGTAGGCCGAGAGAAAAAACTATCGGTACTCTTTTAAAATAGCAAATCATCAACACTTATTTTAAAACAAATATCGCAAATTAATTAGAAGTTGCCTGTCTAGCACTAGTCCCAGGCCCTTTTACCAACTAGATAATCGTTAACTTTATAGTAAGCCTTTTTACACAGCTTTTCTTTAATACATTTCTTAAATTTATTAAAAGGCAGAGATAAAAGAGCCTCTGGGATTTTATTAAGGAAGAGTGTCCCTTTTCCCAAAAAAGAGTTACTAACTTTATAGTAGGTAGTCTAGTACGGGGAAATTGCAGCCTGCGTTTGTTCCGAGTATTAACATTGTGCGTATGTTCTATTCTAGTAAACTTATCACTATTTTTGTATACATACATAATATTTTTATAAATATATTGCGAGGGAAAGGTAAGTATATTAATTTCCTTGAATTTATCTCTCAAAGATTTCTACATTTTAAATTATAGATGTAAATAACAATATTTCGTTAAAATAAATGGTTCGTCAATGTCAACCTAACTACGTATACTAAAAATTTGAATTTTGAAAGTGTTGCCGTCTACGATTCGTCAAATAAACAAAGTTAGAGTAAAGTAGTGCTTCTGTAATAAAAATTGTTCATTATTAAATCCTTACCTTATCCAAGGCCAGCATCCCAGGCTGGTGTTCACTATTAACAATGAGCCCGACTCCGACGAGCGCTGAGGCGAGATCCTGAAAGAAGTCCCCGCGGTAGTCAGTAGGCGGCGCCACCAGTGGACTTTCGTACTTCATTATGGCCTTCATCACTGCTTCTAGGGCCGTGCGACCTTGAAATAAAAATAAACGATGCTTTTAATACACTTTTTTACCTGATTGAAGTTATGTATTATTATAAATTTACAATTATTTAGCATAATTTTAAATTTCACCGACGTTTCGCGTGCTTTACAGCGTGTTTGGTCACGGTGACTGAAGACAAAAGGTGTTGAATGTCAAAAAGTACCACAGCTGTAGAAAAAGTTGTATTATCTGTATTTATTTCCACGGCGTTGGTATCGACTAAAAGATGGAGGGTTTTGGCAGAAATGGCTCACCGTGTCCTCTATTTTCGCGGATTGTTTATCTTGAGATTTTAATTTGGATATTATTGGATCCCAGGTGTTTGACAATTTTAGGCCGTCTTCTCTATTGAGTCAGAAAATTGTCAAACACCTGGGATAATAATACATAACTTCAATCCGGTAAAAAAGTGTTTTATTTAAATGTGTAAAAGTTATGTCAATAAAAGACAATACAAATACTAAACGATGCTTTGTTAATAGGGGTAAAATAATGAAATATTTTAAAAGTGCAGAAATTGTAGGAGGATCACTGAGGACATTTATTTGTTTATGTATATAATTATACTGTTATAATATCTTTTACTAATACTGTTTGATACGTTTATCTTATTCCCCAAGTATTTGGCCCCCATTTAAAAAAAAACATATAGTTAATTGTAAAATATGAAAAACAATTTTTCTTACCATATTTATTGTCAATGTTAAATTGGCTCAGATCTCTTGTTTCCGTGGCTCGTCGATCACCATGCGTCAACGCACCGAGTGACTCCAGTCGCTTAGCAACGGTCGATGCGAATCGACGCTCACCGGCCAAGTCGGATATCAGGAATATGTACTCTGGCGCATTCACTTGGTTCGATCGATGTGTTCGACCTATCGTTTGAAGTAAAATAAGTTAAGTTTTCAAGTAAAGACTTTAATTTTACATTCTATTACTGGAATTGAAATATAAACACGATTGCCTTCAAATCACAAGTGCACTTAATTTAATAATAAGTTTAAAAAGATATATTGAGAGCAGTGTTGGCCTAGTGGCTCCAGCGTGCGACTCTTATACCAGAGGTCGTAGGTTCGATCCCCGTCTGTGCACCAATGGACTTTTTTTCTATGTGCGCATTTAACATTTGCTCGAACGGTAAAGGAAACATCGTGAGGAAACCGACATGTCTTAGACCCAAAAAGTCGACGGCGTGTGTCAGGCACTGAAGGTTGATCACCTACTTGGCTTATAGATTTAAAAATGATCATGAAACAGATTCAGAAATCTGAGACCTAAAGAGGTTGTAGCGCCACTGATTTATTTTATTTTAAAAAGATATATGACTTCTGTATATACGCGTTTGTAACATGTAACGATAAAATAGTTTTACTATAACTCACCAAACTGTTGTATCGCTCTGTCCGCTGACCATGGTAATTCTAGCGTTATATGTACTCTTCTCCTTTGATTTCTCGCCCTGAAAGAATATTTTATGGAACGCTTTAATATTTACGTCTAATTGAACTTTCATAAGTGTTTGTTTATAATTGTTATTGATTTAAATAAAAAGTTTATAATTAGAGATGTCTAACTCCGTAATAGTAAATGGAAGAAACAGATTTCTGTGACGAAATTTTATTGCTGATCGCCTCCATTTAACAACCCAAAACAATTATTTCATCAGCAATAGAATCTAGAAATTCTAGATTATACTGCACACGTTCATAATCAATAAGTTGGCTAAACAATTTTAAAAGATAATTTCTTAGTATCTGAAACGAAGACAAAACAAAAATATTCCTTCTGACGGTTGTGTAATATCTAGGGGCTGTCCATTAATCACGTGATGTTTTTTTAAAATTTTTTAACCCTTCCCTCCCCCATGGTGATACGTGGTGAGGTTTGAGACTACCCCCCACCCCCCACCAAAAATCACGTGTATTTTTAGGACCTACAAAAAATCTTAAATTTTTTATAATATTATTTTTAAGTACCAGTATAAAGTATAATCTAATCCTACAACTATACTACATACCTTCTATCACTCTGCAACGAGATACCACTAGAAGCAGCTTCAGAAATGATGGCCACATCCTTTTCTCCGTCCATAAACCGTTTTTTCTCAGCAAGATTTAAAGTTTCTAGGGGTATGTCAGCCTCCGCCCGACTTTCGTATACTATTTGACCATCCTCGGTTTGTACCACGCGCCCTTTTCGACCCGTCATCTATTCAAGGCATTAGCAAATCATTATATTATATAAGCGAAAATATGTAATAGAACACAAGTGGAAATAAAAAAAAAAACGTGTGTGTACTTGTGTACACGCGTTAGAAGTTATACTTGTTTGGCGTAATAATTTTCTTCGTGCATTTTAGAGGGACGTTTCCCTCTTCGAATTGCATTTTTCTAGTCCATTTTAACGGTCACTTTAATCGAAACGATATAATATGTCCTAATCATGATATTTTACAATAAACGCTATGTTTTTTATCATAATGGAACGGGTTTTCTCGTAAATAAATCATTCTTTTGGTTTTAATAAACATGACTCTGATAAATACTACGCCATGACAGACAATGCAACTTGTCGATAAAACAAAGCAAACGTCAAGTGTCGGTGTCGGTTTTTTGTGACGGTGTGCGCGCCCATAGTAAAAATTTACTCTCATAATTTTTCCCTAACGCGCCAAAAGAAGTATAACTTCCAAAAGGAAATAATAGTTGCCACGCAATAAGTGAAAAATGGTTCTTCTGTTGTTAAAACACATTTAAATAATGAACCACACTTCTTGTCATACGTCACTCGCATTTGCAACAGTAAAGACAAATTTTCTTGTCTAATTTTTAAACAATAGAATAATACCTCAGCAACATTATCGGTGCCGCCCAATTCGTCAACTAATTGATCGAGCGTATTGGGAGGTAGACGTCGTCCAAGCTTTTCGATGTTGGCTAATAATTCCTCTTTCATACTGCAAGCTCGCTCTATTGCTGAACGTGGCGGAGCCACTTTTCGTGATGGACCTAAAAATATGTAATTAAACTTTACAAAAAAGTTGGCTGCAAAGTACCTACCCAACATAGCTTTAAGAATGTATGTTTGTGTAAGTTAGTACACGTAATACCAGTCCCCAAAAAACTATAATGAACTATTTAATTACGAAAATTAAATTAATATTACCAATATTATATCTAATATATAAAATTCTCGTGTCACAATGTTCGTTCGTTCCCATACTTCTCCGAAACGGCTCGATCGATTCTTATTAAAAAATTGATTCATATTCAGTAAGTCTGAGACTCGGCTACTATCTATCTTTCAAACCCCAGAATGTTAAGGGTGGCCCGGCCCACCCCTGAATTTTATTTTTTAGATAAAATATTTTGTTTTTATTTGTTTACGATACAGCATACAAAAGACATACAACCCTAATTTTCACCTCTCTAAGATGAACCCCTATTTTTTATTTGTTTATTTAAATCTTATTACTTGAACTCTGAGGTAGCATAGCAAAATGTTCCATGTTGCTATGTACTAAAAAGGTAGGCTAAATAAAATCACATTAAGTAGAAACGAAGTTCGCGGGGGCAGCTCATAACCTATAAAAGTATGTTAAACCTTGCAGTCAAAGTATGCGCCATATGCGCGCTTAGAAAGTTCTTCAAGAAACTTGGCGAGCTTCTCTTTGTCAATTATGTTCCCAAGAAAAAGTTTAAAGTATTTACACTTATGCTATAACACATGCTTTTATTATATATCCACATGATTCTAAAAGTATGAAATATATAACCAAAAGTACATTAAATGTAAAACCAAATTTAATTACTACAAAAAGACTTATTAACTTTCGGATGCAAACAAACGGATGTTATTGGATCCAAACAAACATCAGTCCAATAAATGATGTTTATTAAATCGGCAGGCGCACAAAGGGCCTTCAAAATTAATAGAGATATAGGTGTACACGTGTAGGGGTGTGGAGGTGGGTGTTGGGACATTCGGAGAACCGGGAGCGATCGATGCAGCCGGCCTGCAGCCCGGGATAGGGTTGCCAAATTTATTTTAAACACATTTATTTCAATTTTTTGACGACGGATGACGATTTACCGTTTTCTTTATAATATGAATTAGAGTCGCTAGTCCTGTCTTCTAACATATTTTGACGGTTTTTCAAAACTTAAACGACTTAAGTCTCACGATTGCAGTTCATTTTTGTTCAATTTTCTTTGAATTGTACTTTATGCGTGCATCAAAGTTAAGATATACATTCAATAGTAAGAATAAATAAAATTATATTGCAAGAAAAGCAATATTTCAAGTCATATTTATTAAATGCAAGCTTAAATATTATAAAATAAAAAGGGTAACTGCCATCCCTAGCACCTGCACTAGACAGTCTCATTCAATTTGCTTCGCCGAATAGCTTCCTCATTTATGTATTATATCAATAGCACGGTACTACATCAAAGAGAAATATTATATTGGTTCGTCTGGGAAATTGTAATTACACTACCTATTTCTATACATATATTAAGTTGTCCCCTTGTAATACTCATTAAGCCCGAACACACACAAAGTAGTCTAGTCAAAAACACACAAAGAGATGTGCGCTTGTTAAAATCAAATTAATACCTCTTAGTTACAAAGCTTCCCAACTTATCGACGTCTATTCTAGGAAATATTAATAGACAATATATTTTCCTCCTAAAGATCCTTGAGACACGAAGAGCCCGTTGCTAAGTTACCATGAGTTTATTTTGTTATAAGCTTATAAAAAATTCTCAGATCATCTTATTCTTATAACGGGTACTCAATAGCTAAAGCGACTTCAGCTAATCTTGAGACAAAGTATTCATTACGAATTGATTTATTATTTTACGTAATGAATCAGACCGAGTATCAGAGAGAGAGTAATCAGACCTATAAAATACCTAATGACTTTTGTATTTTACAGACAACACACCTACGCCGGAAAAATAGGTTTTTAAAGTTTTGAAAATCTATAAGGTTTTCATATGAGATAAAAATTTCGCAGTTTGGAAATTTTTGTGGAGAGCCAATCTAAAAATCTGTCGGTTAGAAAACCCGTGGGTGGTTTAAATTTCTCTTTAGCAAAACAACTTTTGATGCCACTAAAAATCAATACTGTTGTGCCGATTGGTTGAAAGAAATAGAAATAAAACTACAAGGACGTTTCCTTTATATATGAGTGGGTTAAAATATTCAAATTTTCTAAAAGTTAAGATATTGTATTGTAATTCAAAAATAAATTTCATATTATTTTTAACATCTAATGGCCAATGAATTCTTATAAAAAATATTAGTCATAAAAATATCTCATAATAATGTCATTGGCATAACAATGGCAAATCAATTCACGCCTATATTATTATCCAAACTCATTATCACACACTAGGCCTTTATAAAACAAACTAGAAAAGCCTTTGAGGTCTGGGCCTCAAATTTCTCTATCTGTATCATGCTTTTCCCATTTGCTAATAGGCAAGTAGGTGATCAGCCTTCTGTGCTCGACACACGTTATCAACTTTTTGTTTCATCACTATGTTCTCTTTCACCGTACGAGCGAGTATTAAATGCGCAATAAACAAAGTCTATTGCACAGCCGGTACGGTTCGAAGAGAACATTGTTCTAACAATAGTATAAAATAAAAGCAAACCTAAATTAATACTTAACTATATAGTTAATTTACTGATGATACATGATTAATTACCTAGATATAACCCGTTGGTGCCAACGGGGGTGCCGGTCAGACTCTGGCCACTGTTAGTTTTGACTGTGACTGTAGGCGTTGTGTTTTTCTTCTCAAACATCGTTTCAATCTTGTCTTGCGTCGTGTTTTTCTTCTTCGCTGCTACTTTTTTCTTTTTCGTTTGTTTCTTTTTGCGATTTACCCAGGGTTCTGTCAACGATAATGGGTTTAAATTTTTGTGTTCATATATTTTACCCGCCAGCGACATGGATTAAAAGCTTTAATGAATATTTTAAACAGCTCAATTAAGTAACCGCGAAAGTGTAACTACATTCGTATATTATGAGCATTGTGAAATGTCCAATAATAAAGATTAGGTCATAAATGTGGGATGAAAGAACGAGCACAAATATAACGAAAGTAGCTCTTTCTATCAAACAATTGAGCACCTATTTCAGCTGCTTTCAAAGCTGACCAATAAATTATCTCTCGAAGAAGATTTATAATTATATGTATATCTAAAAAACGGTGTAATTTCGAACCCTATTGCTTGAATAGGCAATGCAGGCATTTTAATCCTCCGATTGGATCTATGACAAGCTTATTCTTAAAATCCTAACTAAATTACTTTTGTGTTTACTTTAAAACAACTAGATTCAAAACAGACAAACAAAGAACAATTGCTATTTCACCTAATATATTGTTTGAAATCAGTAAAAGACCTACAAATAAAAGTACTCACAGCATAATATCAAACCACCATGAGTTTTCAATGACTATTAATGTGAAATGCAAATAATAACCGAACGGTACCAATATTTGTGCACCTATTACGCTCTTTGAGATTTAATTTTTAATCCATAAATAGCGAATGCCCCGCAGCGAACCCGTTGTAGAATTGTAGCTAATAATTCGCATCGCATACTGTGAGATTAGTTTACTGCGAATCCGTTTTCAGTATTGATTTTGAAAGCTGGAAATTCATTTCTAGGAAGCGAAAATAGCTTCCATAATTGGACCGACAATATTCTAAAGTTGTAGTTACTTGAAAAGCAACTTATATGTAGTAGATATGGTGTTCAGAGCTTTCAACTTGTACTTCATATTTAGCTTTAATGAAAGGAACTTATTTATGCTATAATGTTATGAGAATATTCGTTCCATAACGCACCAATATTTCAGTCACCTTATAAATGTACCAACTATATATACCAATATAAATTATTACGTAGTCCCAAAGTTCTTCATAAATAGAAATAATGATAAAAACTAGTACTGATCAGTTTTTATTATATATCAATTAATAGTACATAAATTAAGAAATAGAAATAGCATAAAATTATTCGAAATGACCTCCCTTTTTTTAATACAGGCCCTTGCCGCGGAGTCGTCTATGCAGCACACCATATTCATGTCGATTTCATACTCTTTTTTTAAAGATACTTCAGACACTCCAAATTTTTATGGTTTATCACAGACCTTCCTCTCTAAGACCTGCCAAATTTTATAGTCCAAAGGATTAAGTCTGACGGAGGAAGGCCAATCCTCATGTCTAATTAAGTGATTTTTGACTCACCAGTTTGAGTGTCTTGGCTTTTTGCAGGCGCAGAGTCCTGTTGGAACACAAAGTGATTCCGAAAATAGCGTCTGGGCAGGTCTTTGACAACTGTCCAAACCGTGTCTTGATACACTTTTGACTGGTTTTGACCCCCTTTTCGCAAAAATGAACCTCAGTTGGCCTAATAGGACACTCCCAACCAGACCATTACTGATGATGGATATGTCCATGTTGCACCCTCGGAACTTTATTTCCAGCTTCTTCAGAACTCCTAGCGTACACTCTATCATTCTGTTTATTGTACTCTCTTCAATATCGAAAAATTTTTCGTCCGTAAGGAGGGGAAATCACGGTGTCGGTTTTTCGGTACCGCTTTAACAAACCCCGCGATCTCTTAAGCCTTATTCTTTTAGACGAGCATTAATAGGTGCCCTTTCTTTCTTTTGTATGCGTAGACCAGATCTTCATTTAAAACCTTTTTTCTGTTTTCCTACTGACACCCATCTGCAAAGCCATCAACTTCTGTTTTCGGACAGGTTTCTTGCTATCCGCGCCTTGATAGCTTTGATCACTGCTGGTGTCCTTGCGGAGCGTGGCCGGCCAGTTCTTTTCTTGTCCTCAAATGGAGACTTCATTGTACCTATCAATAGTACGGTACACAAACCTAAGCGTTATATTTAAATTTTTGAGCAACTTGAAAATGGTACTCGCCGAGTGCCCACAGCGGTGCAACGCAATAACAGCTATTGTTTTCTTTCAATTCCACTCCATCTTGAAAATTTACGGAAGTGATTTTTTTTGTTTTAAAACAATAGTCAAACAATCAAAAATAGATTATAATTATTAATTTAATTACTAATTTAAAATAATGTGCAGTGACAGAACTTTGGACCAACTACGTATATACATATACGAAATTTTGTACTATCATTAAATAGGGTAGTAAAACAATAAAATTTGGTGACATTGGTTTGTAATTTACAGGCGATCGGCTAATTAATAATAAATAACTTCACTAGTAAATCAATATCGTTACAAAACCATTTTTTTATTGAAAAACCATAACGCGGGCGTGTTTATACAGCACTGTCACTATACCATGTAAGATTAAGTAAACTGTACGAATGTAAAAAATTATACACACGCCGTTATAATTCCTAATATAAACTGTGAACAGCGAGCATTGTACATTAGTACATACATATTCTAAATTGAAAAAATTCTACGGAAAATAGACTTTTCCAGATAAAAACAGTATTAATAAAGCTTAGTTATGACAATGTTATTTTTAATTTATGTATGTATGATTCTTTTAAAATAGAGTTGCGTTATAAGGACAGAATAAATATTACTCACCATCGTCATTGTCGCTACCACTAAACTGGAAAGGATTGGTGTCACTCAAATCCGAGTCTGATACGCGTCTCTCTTCATCCGAATCTGGTTCCAGCTCCAGTTCGTCTTCTGACCCACGGAAGAATTCATCGCTGGATGAGCCGCCACGAGCACGCTTGGCCGCCATGTTCGCTTGTTGCCGTGACGTCACTGTTTATTGTTCGAAATGCAACTTTGTATTTATTATTTGCTATGCCTTTGTAAACCAATTATAAATAACACAAATCCAGTGGCGCTGCAACCTAATAAATATAGATCTCACCTTGCACTTGCGTTATTTATTTATTTTGTATTCCTACAGCTAACATAAATTATATATACTAAGGTTAAAAGGGGTAAAAAGAATATCCATAGCGCAAAATCACCTGCGTCATTAGCATACCCCACATACACACCTTCACGTACTTACCCCCACTTTTACACCATCATACAACACAGCCAAATTAGGTACCAAATAATTGAATAATTTTTATTGTTTGTTTCCTTTTGTAATTTTTTTAAACCTTTTTGTAGTTCAATATTATTTATTCCATCTCTAGCTATATTTTAGTGTAAGTGTTTGTAACATTTAAAATAATTTTATTTACACAAATACAGTATTTACAATGTTCTTAACCTATAAAGTAATAATAAAAATAATTAAAGAAGAAAGAAGAAAATGTGTGTGTGTGTGTGAAAAGTGTTTGTTATATTTATCTATATAATAAAAGAAAAATGGTCTTCGTTTGAGGCTCCTTCACGCCTAAACCACTGATCGTATCGACATGAAACTACCACCATTCGATGCGAAATTTTTCCTAGATGGTTTATGGCTATTTATTCCAACGTTCCTTCATTTTTTTATTGCTGTTTTACTTTTATGAAAATTTATCCATACGGACTTCACCGCGGAAACATTCGGGGAGGCTTCCTAGAACCTCTAAACGTCAACATCTGTTAAAAACTCGATTTTCGAAATATTTCAATTTTCTTAGCGGGAAGTTAAAAAGAAGAATAATAAAAATATGAAAAAAAATAAAATAATGAAACATAAAATTTATTTTAATTCGTCCAGCAAAGCGGGCGCGAAACGGCTAGTATTATATATAACAAACAATTACACTATATATAAATAAATAAATATACAATAAAAGTTATTAACTGCGAAATACCCAATTCGGCTGTTCTATGTTATGGTGTGAAATTAAGAGTATGTACGTACATCATATACACCATCTGGGGTGTGCTCATGATGCAGTTGATTTTCTTGTTGTCAACCTTCTGTGCCTGAGTCATGTCGATTTTTGGGTCTTAATCATACCGGTTTCCTTACGATGTTCTCCATCACCGTATGACTAAGTATTGACTGCGTACTCAAACACTTTATGCCGAGATTTGAATGCCCAATCTTAATGTCAAGTCAATGTCGAGTAGCGCGTTCAAATTGCGTAAGGTAACACTGCTAACAATTTTAGACTGATCTTGGTCTCATGAAAAGTGATAATTAACAGATTTAAGTTAATAAATCAAATAAATACGGTTTAGAAAACAAACCAAGGCAAAAAAAATATTGTAAATTGAAAAACATTAATAGAGGTCGGGTCAAAGCTTGGACAAAGAACAATGTATGGAGCTGACATGACAAGCTTTTAAAATTTCAAAACACGTCAAGAATACATTTACTATTACACAGTTCTTATTTTGTCCCTGAGTTATTTTTCTAGTATAATAGATAATTTGATATCCTCAACAATAAACTAGCGCGCATAATAGAGGGAAAGTTTTCAAACGAAATATGTATTTGCTTTTTCGTTTTGATGAAAAATGTCGATATCAGAACCGGCATCGCGCAGGTACAAAACTTCATTTGTAGTATCTGTATACATTTCTATTTTCGGAAATAATGTATATTAACCATCGTATTCATAAGTATTTAATACAAATAATTTGTCGTGATCGTCCTTTTATAGAAAATACCATACTCCGGCAATTATTAAGAACAAAATTAAGGAAAAATTTATACGCCAGTAGAAAGACACACTATTAAAGCTTTGTAGTGTGTACGGTATATGCTTTTTCATTGATAATTTTATAGTTAAATAAGTGATTATGCCTCTTAAGGAAAGCTTTTTTTGGCTGGCAGTCCAATACAGTACGTCTTGATTAGTCATAGAGGTTGTGAAATACCGTAGTTAATAAAAAAATTGACCACATTCTTAGACAATATTATCATAATTATTGTTCATTTCATCTCTATACTGTAATGCAAAAAATTTCAGTCATCTGAAGTCAACCAACAGGCTTCCTACATTAAGCTCCCAATTATAACCATACAATATCGATACACTAAAGAATTAATTTCACTAGTGGTGCTATTATTCATTACGAAATCATTTCATTTTATTGTTATGATATTTTCTAGAAATTATTTTGAAACATTCCTGTTATGTTTGTGTATACGAATTTTATACAACTTACGTTTTCTCTTGGAGGTGTTGGCATCATCATCGACACCATTCTTGCCATTAGTGACCGCTGGTAGTGTGATAAGCGGTGCTTTCTTTGGCTCCAAACCCAGCAACCTGTTGATTCGCTCTCGATCCGGCGCCGGGAAATGTTTCTCAACTAATGTTTGGAACACTCCTCTGTAAAACCAATGTTCTTTAAGCTAAGGTCAAACGAGCTTTTAACGATGTTATAATATCTGATTATTATTAATTCATTACTCTAAATTTAATAGATAGTAACTATAGATAATGCAATGGAGGTTTTAAAATAATATAGTCTGTCAACTGTCATTATATACATAGTAAAACTAAATTAATTTTGACAACTTAAAATAATTTCATATCCTACATGCCTCCATCCATCATCCTACGAACAAACTTCTATATATTTTAATGCTCTATTTTTAAATTAAATTCTAAAGCGATAATAAAGGATGTGGAGTGTTTTTTAATACTATTGTTTTAAACAATAGAGTTCTCAGTATATTTTCTGTAACCGTACGAATTGTCAATATAATTTAATACAGGATATATTCTACGTTAATAAAGAAACCATAAATAACAGATTTATGACACCTGTGTGTCCATGCAAGATACAAAGGATAGATCTAGATAGTTAAAATGTAATATTATTAAAACGTATAAGAGTTTTGAAGAGAAATATTTATTTAGAGTAATTTATTTATGCAAGTTTCATGAATTCCAAAGTAACGTGCATAGCAATCCTCATAATTAACAAAGAATTAATGAGACATGCACGATGATAGTAATTTCGTTTCAATACAAAAATAATTAAAGATATTCTGATACACATATTTGCATATCATATTGTGCAATTAAAATTACTTCATAAATGTGTGCACCTAATCATACCCTTGTTGCCACGGGAGATGTGAGAGGCTGTGTAACACCCACTCCCCGCGGCCGGGCGTCCAGGGTAAGACAAGCATGCGCGATGAACGCACTGTATCATCGATTGCACTTCGTTCGCACAGATGAAACAACTGCATTTTGCTTTCTGACGCGACGCGAGGCGCTCACAACACTGAGCGGCCACCAACCGTCAACGTGACATTTAAACTTTTAAAATGTTTACCGAAGAGCAACTTAAAATATACCTCGAAAACATCTCGCCGAATCGAGAATTTATAAGATTTGAATTTTCAAGTGCCGAGAAGTTCATAATACAAATTAAATGCATAATAGAAAAAAAAGAATCAATTGAGCTTCACAAAAGTAACATAGACAAGTGGATAAAGGCCTTTTCGAAGTTTACAGCCACTACTTGGACGGCTCAAATTTCGTACACTAAGATGAAAACAGTATTATTTCAAAAGGATTGTGTTTGTCAACCCATCAACTATACTAAAAGCAAGAAGGACGAAGCGGAAACCGTGTGTAAGGCACAAATCAAATTTGAGATAAAATTAATAGATGAGACCACTGATTTAAATTTATTTATCACGATAGATTTCGACCACTCTCACAGCGTTTATACATCAACAGCCACGTCCTTTGTCGAGACTATGTCCGACACTGATAAAAAATTTTATGACTATTTCGATAACGGCTTCAACGCTACTACATCGAAAACTTACCACGAATTATATCTGATAGAAAAATATGGTACAAGATCCTCTCAATACCTTACAGACGAAGATATAAACCCAAGTATTAATCATATAAAATTTTTGATTGACAACATGCAAAGCAAGGATATAAAGCGCAGTTTCAGAGATATACTTGAGGCTAAAAAGGCTTACATCAACGATTCCGGCGGCACACTAATGTACACAGAAAATCCTGAAATTGTCGTCATAATAACGCCACTGATGAAAAAAGTAATGATGAATAATAATTTGAATTGCGTGTTGGTAGACAGCAGCCTCGTCAAAATTGGATTAGTTGTGACAATGTTATACATTTCTAACAAAATTGGAGCTTTGCCTATCGCATGCGTTCTACACACAGCAGCGACTAAATCCAACTTTAAGGGCGCTTTTAAAATGTTAAAATTGACCATAAACACACTTGTTAACAACACCTTCAACCCAAAAATATTTATCGTCAATGATTTGGTGGAACAGAAGAGTGCATTATCCAAATTTTTCCCAGAATCAAAGTTCATTGCATCTCGTTGGTCCATCTGTTGCGAGATTTGGAAGTGGCTCTGTAGCGACGATCTTAAGATCGACCACCGTAGGAGACACTCGCTTATGTTTTTCTTTAAATCTTTGATTTATGCAAGCGCTGATACCGCTAAGACACATTACACCAAATTATTGGTGAGTGATTACTTTGATCCCAAGGTCGGGTTGCGTAAATATATTGACTACATTTGGGGACGATCAAACGAATGGATTGTTAAAGATGACTTTCAACTTAACCTTTTGATGGAGATATCAATCCGGCTTATAAAGGAATTTTTTTTACGAAAATGTAGATTTTTTAATATAATTATGATGATCGACGTCGTGTCTAAGCTTTTGGAAACTCACCTGAAAGCAGTGATCAACACATACATTGATGGGATGCCGAAAATATTACATTACACGAAATTCTTTCACCGATCTTACACTGTTTGTTCAAATGTCGAATTTGTGCAGATCCGTTTAAACGAGTATCTGGTCCAGTATCAATCATCGCCTAACTTGTACTATCATGTGAAAACTGACACGATTTGTTGTGACTGCCCTATCGGAAGGCAAGGACGACTGTGTGACCATCTAGGCATCATATTTAACAAGGATTCAGTCAGAACGCTCAACATTCCACTATTGACAAACATTGAAGTAGACTTATTGATGAGATTTGTCGGCTTAAGTAATGACAAAAATATAAAATGTGAAATTATGGAAGACGAAGAATTCAAAGAGGCTATAGAAAATGCTACAGACTTGGAGAAAAATACTGTGTACCTGAACAAGTACCAGAGGGATTGCGTTGTTGAACGTTCAGAAGACACAACGGTGGATCAATCGGAGTACGATGTCCTACAGAAACCACATTTTTATATCTTCAAGAAATTTAAAAACAATAACATCAAAGCTATAAGGACAGCTCCAGACTCAGTTGAACTGAAAGCAGCCGACAAATTAAAAAATAACAATTTCATTTGTAAACGTCCCGGTTTCGAACGCAAGCTCCGCCCAATCGAATTATACATGAATGCTTTTAAAAACTTAGAAGAACAGTTTTTAACATTGATGAATTATTTTCAAAACAACCCGAATGACGCAACCACAGCAGCCATGGAACACGTATCGCAGGAGTTAGCCAAAGTTATGTCGCAAATTAACGTGGAGAACATCACTTCAAATGTTATGAAATACAAGAAAAGGAACCACAACGATTAAATCGTTATATTTTTAAGATAAGAATTATTACAAATATTGGTGTCTAAAATAAATCTCTGAGCTATGTTTTTATCAGTGTATTGTAGTAAATTGTATATTTTTACTGTGAAACAAATTATTTTAAACTTACTGATTTATATCGAATTATTTAAACATGTAATTAGGTAAGCTCAAATGTAACATTGTATTGTGAATTACGTAGAAATAAGTAATATATGTGGATATACTTTCAATATTTTAAACCGTCCTAAGGATAATTTAATTCTGTCTGTTGTTGTTTCATGATGTTATTTTTGGTGAAAATAAATGTATGAACAAAAAACATATTTAATTTTATGGGGTATTTTATATTTCCCATTACAAGGACCTATTTAATCTCAATAATGGTAAAATTTATTAAAATCCCTGAGACATTTTTACTATATTTTTACTGATTTTTTTTTCTACATCCTTTTCTATTTCAATTGTATTTAGTTTTGAATCTAAATTTAATAACGTAGCGAATCAAATATAATTAAGAGACGTCAAACCTTTTTATCAGATTTAAAGAAATCATTACGCTATTTACAAAACACACTCTATGCCATAGTTTGAAAACTCGTTAAAATATTATTATATTACAAATGTAGCAACTACTTCAGAGATGGCGTTCCGTGTGCCATTTATAAGTAATCGGTCGGCCAACAGATGGGGCTACGATTAATATTCTTTACAATCGCATGAAAGCTGAGTGCTTTTAAACACGGTGTAATCAGTAATTTAAATATTTAGTCGCAATAGATTTCATTTTAATCTGTTCTTATGCCATTGCAACGACTGTATCATAAACAGACATGACATTAAAAATATGCGCACAGCTATTAAAATTAACTATCTCTTAACTGAGATTATCGGGCATTACAATATTCTATGCGCATACCTATGCAACACAGCCCCTGTACAAATCTATAGGAAATTTCACATTTAACATCATGTACGTAGGACTTCATTAGCAACCTAATATTGCACTTTTTGTAATTAAAAAATTACGTCGAATTGATAACCCGTCGGGTTTTTTTTAAGACAATATCTGAATGGTGTTTATACGCATATACATTTTAATACCTATTCTACTTGTTTCAGATGATGACTTAATAAAATAGAGTTATTGCACGTTGTTGTCCACGTAAGGGGTAAATTAATAGTCAATTTAATTCTCAAAACCAGTGCTTTATTTAAATTATGGAGGCATGCATGGCATCATTGATTGCAATCTAAACTATCAAAGTTATTCTAAAAAGTAAAGTATACACTAATTGTCACTTAAACGAGTAATAGATCACCAATCCATAATATTATATACACAATAATTAATGCTTAAAATTTTTATATCGAAATTGTGAAGTAGAAAACCTTGTCCATTCATTGCACATTTAATGGAAAATCTGCCACACGTAGCAATTACGTAGTTTGTACATGAAATCCAAATGTACAAGACTAATTAATTAGATCGTTAGACCTCTTTGAAAAATTTACTAAATTAAGTGCAGCAGGATTACATAAGCAGAACAATATAATATTTTTTAATACAGTTGCTCAAAAAGTGGCGTATTGCAGGAACGTATAGCGTTCGGGATGTGGGCTATTACACACTCGTGCTTTTTTTTTTACCTTTTCCGAACTAGTGCGTTATCTTTCCCAACTGTCAAAATAATGTATATTAAAAAGAAAAAACCAACCACGAAGTTTTTACTAAAAAAAATTCATAGAAATTTTTATGATTCATGCAAATATTTCTAAAAAGAAGCTACTGCTTTGTTTCAATATAAGATTTAATGATTTGATTCAATGAGTTAGGTTAGATTTCATTTCATCTCCTTAAATTTCATTTCATATCAATAAAAAATTGTACTGAAGACTTGGCTGTATGGGCATAGTTCCCTTTGCCTACCCAGAATGGGTGAAGAAAAAAAAATCTGCTTATATTCTTTTACGGTTGGCGCCATTTTTGGTAAATGTTCTTTGCGCGTTTAGTTGTTTGTTATATTATATATTAAATATACATGAAAAATCATACGAAATAAATAATAGTTTGTCTCAAACAGTAAATAAATATGCAACCTAAAACTTCTCCAGTTAGTATAAAAAACTGTACCAATGTATATGTGAACAATAATTTGTATGAGAAATAAATGATTAGTGAGTTGAGTTTATTGTTTTTTTATTATTTTATTAAATTGCATAATTTTTTCGCAACTGTATTAAAAATAGTTGTTCAGTACACGTGCGGAACCGTCATTGCAACTTGTTCCGACTGTCAACCCTCACCTTCGGCTGCGCCTCGGCTCGGGTAGACATTTGTCGAAACTCTTTGCAATGACAGGCTTTCCGCACTTGTAATGAAATATACTATTTGAGCAGAGGAGAAGCACGGGCAGCCTACTATTTAATTCACAAATCAATAAAATTCAAAATTAGCAGTATCAGATCATCAAAACTACGGCAATATCAAATATAATACAAGTATAATATGACTCACTTGGCAGTTGACACGAAATCGCTAAGTTCGCCATCGTCTCGTTCGAGTTGCTCCAACGTACGCGCTTCGCCAGTTGACTGAAGACCGATCACCACACATTTGCCGCATTTAACCGCTTCTCGGGCTGTTATCACCGCGTGGTTCACCTTTTAAGAATTCAAAGAGTTTACACAATTGTTGCTAAATAACAAGGCCGGCAGACTCGTGAGCCTTTGAGAATTGTGTGTATCCATGGGCAGCAATATCACTTAACATTATCAATATAAAACTTATATCCGCAAAAAAGCAGGATATTTATGAGATCTCACAATATGAGGGAAGGTGAAAAAAGTGTGTAACAACTTAATTTAAATATGTATGTTGTTAACAACCTCCTTTTCCTAGTGCGAGTGCCATGATAGGATTTCCTAGTGGCGTGAAGTGATGCAATAGGTTCGTCTTACTGTCCTCGCGTTTCCTGCGGTGAGAGATTCCCGGAGCCCATCCCCGCTCTCCAAGAATTAAGGTGTAGAAAAAACAGAAACTACCCCAGGTGGGTTAACACACGCGCTCGCGACGCTCAGCATGCGGTGGTGAACGCACAGGTTGCCCTTCGTATTCTGGGGGGTAATTCTGCGCACTACGACCAACATAGATCATTAACAAATGCTATACCTTAGAAGCAATACACAGGTACTTGAAGAACCTCTGATGCGCCGACCAGAACTGTCCCCACATTGTTTTCTTCATCCGGGCTTCGGCGTCTATCAGCTCTGCTGCCTCAGTAAAACGTTGCATTGCCTCCACCCACTGCCACCGAATTAAATTATTAAAATTTCATAAGTTAATAAAAAATATAATCGTAAAACATTCCGAAAAATAGATTTTGAATGATCAAATAACTTTTATTTTTGCAAATTATATCTTATATAAGAAAGATTTAACGCGACAAATCCACACACGTTGAATAGTAAAGCTACTTTCCTTCCATCAACTTTTTTATCTCGGAAAAAGTAGGAGGCGCTTGACTAATAAACGCATAATTTAATTTGTGAGAGAGTTCCAACAGTAATAAGTTTATATATGTCCATTGGCCAGTCTAATAATGTTCGTCTATGCAAAACGGTAACGTACAAATTAGCATTAACAACCTACGTATTGAGAGCGCAAACTACGTACGAATAAGAACTCATACGCACACATAAGTATGAGATTGCAATTTTGGAATTAACACTTCTAATAACTCACCAACGCCACAGCCTTATCATATGTCTCCTTGAAAGACTCGCAAAGCGGTACCTCCTCAATCTTGAACGACACCCCGTGAAAAGAGAGCTGCCTTGCGATATACATTCCCCTCATTTTCATATCCATAGCCACTATCTCCATAGCTCCCACCCCGCTGGAAAGTTATCGATGCATACTTGAACAATACAAATTTAATTAAATACTTAGGTGATTAAAGTAAACCTTTACCGAGGTCTATTTAGATGTAAATATTACAATTGTTTTAAGGTTACATTTTTGGATAGTTATTTAGAAAAATAATTGAATGTAAAAAATTCGTAATTAGTTGAAACAATTTAGTATATTGCTGGGAAGTCATGTGATCCCATTTTAAAAGTAATAATAAATGACACAGATAGCTGATATCGTAATTGCACGTAATGACCACTGACACTATCTCTCACTTACCGTTTCTCAACAGCGTTGATAAAGTCCATAAAGGTAGGGAACGGAGTCCCCTCCCCCCAAATGCCAAGTCGGACCATATATGCCATGTTCCTCGGCTCTGAGGCCCCAGTAGCTGAAGCATAAACCACCCGGGCTTTGGGCAATTTATTCTGGAGCTCTAACGCTGTTAAACCTGTTTTGGTCGCTTTACCAGACCCGACGGGACAGAGATTCTTTGCCTTGTGACATTCGTCGAACACAATCTAATTGTTGAGTTAAGATTTAAAGGGACATAAAATTGGAAAAACGAATACGAAAAAATTGCTGGTTATATATGAAAAAATACGATAAACTGTATGTTACTGAATTGAATTAAAGTTTATAAAAATTAAATCAGTCTTTGGGGCCGTTCAAGTTTTTACACACATTACCCACACATTCGAGGATTCCTACAAAAAATTAATACGTTTATGTACTATTATTTTTCAGATTTCAGATATAATTCTTTGCCACTTGTGTATCGCACAACAGCCCACTGTTAGGCATGTCGATCGTGATGCTTCGACAAATAATATGTTTTTATCAAAATCTTAAAGAGGATACAAGTCCGTCAAAATCTTCCCCACACCACTGCAACAGCTGCTTTAGCCTAGTGCGGTATTTGGTGTTTGCGTGCGTCTCTCCAATAAGCGCCGAGTACGTACAAAATACCACGCCCTTTTTCACGTTGCCGTTTATGCCGGACGATATTTTAGCGTATTTGAACTGGAATTGTATAATCAGTTATTATTTACATTGACTTTGCACTAAACATGACTGGTGCGACACTCATTACCGAGGCTTTATTTAGTATATTCCCAATTAATACATGCTCAAAACTAGAAACCAGTATAAGAAAACAGAGGCACAGAAATTTTGCCTCGTGCACAGAAAGTGTGCTAGGTAACAGATTATAGCAGAAAACATTAAACATTATTCTTTTTTTAAAGTATTCTCGACTGCAATATACAAAAGTTGCGTAAATAAAAGCATGTACATTACCTTACTAAGTGAGTGCACTTCAATAAAGGAAGCACCAATATCTCTAAGGTCCCTTTCTGCATCGTACTTGAGGTCGTTAGATACAGATACCCAAATGGCTCGTTTCCGTCCACGAAGAAAATTTTCAAATATGATTCCGGCTATTGTACGACCCTTTCCAACACCAGCACCGTCACCTAAAAAAGTTAAATAAATTTTAATGTATCCGGCTCGAAGGACCATCTAAAAATGCATGTAATAAAATTCGATACATGTTTATGAACTTTAAGATTCCCATTGTATTTTAATATCAAACGCCAACCAATGATACTAGCATGAACTAATACAATTTAATAAAGAGTTTAAAAATAATAAAGGTTTTTTTAAATATAGAACTATATACTAACCAATAAGAAACCCAGCACGCGTGCCATCTGGAAGCATATGCTCCTGTGCCTGTGACGCATATACAACCGCTTCAAGTTGCAAAGCGGATAACAAACCGCCACGGATCGTCTCATCGGGAAGCTGTGGTTTATAAGTTACGTCTACCGGCTCAACGGATGACAGAGACGCTGTTTCGACCACTGGATCCGGATGCTTCCGGCCAAGTTTCACTAAAAATGAAAAAGAATTATTTATAAAAACCTACAGTTCTGTTTTAAATTCAATAGAAATAAAAAAATATATTTCAAAAAAAAAGTATTGCACTGCAATTGTCACGAGAAATATAAGATTCACTAACTATAAAATAATTTTAAAAACGACTGTTTTTTTCCAAGGCGTTTTCGTTTATTAGTTTAAAATGAAGTGTAACAAACAAAGAATTTTTACGAACTAAAGTACCTCAAATTATTAAGACATTCAAAAAAAAACAGTAATTTTTCAGCATGACATAACATAAATTACTCACATTTAGTAGGCATATAGTCGGCGTAAGTTTCCGCAACGCCCATCTCTTCATCGTCAACTTCTTCTTCGTCACCTCCGGGTCCCTAAAAAGAGATCACACATAATTTACATACTATGAAGAAGATTATTATGTCCTCGGACACTTAAAGATGTAAAAAAACTCTATTAAGATTCGAAATTTAAGAACATTTTTATTACATTTTGGTCTGTATAGCTATTACAAATGAAATAGTTTTTAATCACATATTTTTATTAGGATCATTAAAAATTTAATAATTAATATCTGTTTAATAAAATTTTGTTTTACCTTATCCATTGACCACGCAGGTTTATTTAACCAAGGAGATCCCAGTCCTAACATATTTGCCAACGGAGCGCCCATTCCAGATGTTAATATCTGGTTCAAGTTTTGTAGCAGATAAGCATTCATGCCTTGCATTCCCGCCATTTCCACTGTAGATGGTAAAAATAAAGATTTGATTACATTCAAAATCGTAACGCCAAAAAAGGGAAGCACATAATTTTGAGGAGGAGGAATATATTAAGTTCTATATATTGTAGTAATAATTCTCAGCTGAAAATCAAAAGATTATTACCGTGTGTTAAGTAAATTAAATGTCAGTTGATTAATGAGTTTTTCATGTGTCATTGATTATTTTAAACATTCAACTTATACATTAAATACAACTATTATTGTTTGAAGTATGTCAATTTTAGATTTATTTATCACATAACAGTTTGGATTACATAATAGAAGAATTGCCAGAATGCATAAAAATACTGGTATATTTAAATCAGATACATGCTTTAAGTTATGCTCCTAAACAAATAGGAAATTAGCTGAAGCTAGTCAACCTATGCTGAAATAAAAGCACCTATATATACTTCTATAAAAGGATAGTATAATATGTATAATGTATAATAGACTGCTATTTCATATTTCAAGAAAACACAACTTATTTATTATTACCATATACAAAAAAATACAAAAAAGTAGTTTTGATATAAATTAAAATAAGCTTATTTTATCTGGCAACCCTTACCAACTACTGTTACAATAAGAGTTACTCACTCTGTGCGAGCAACGAGGCCGCATTGAAGGTGGACGTACCGGGCATCCCCGCAGCTAATAACATTAATTTATATTACCAAGGGCATATTTCCAAGACCGAAAGGAAGGCTGTCACAAAATAAATTTAAAATGTCCTTAAACACATACCATAATTAGAGCTCATGAGAAATTTTTCCCCATTATTAGTGAGATGTTTTCAGAGTATGTAATGTATACTTTAAGATTGAAAAGTTTTAATATTTTATAGTTGCTTTTGCCTGCAGCTTAGCATGTATATATTTGAGTCTTGATCTTTCTGTTGTATACATAAGAGAGTTTTGTTTTATTGCACTAAACAAAAACAACAGAATCACTTCAAATATTAAGATAATTTAGACCAATATATATTTGGTTGTTATCAATATATGTTATGTACAGTTTATATATGTGCATAACTAGACTGTAATATTTTTAGAACACATAACGATAAAACAGTCTACAATTCTCACCTCCTCTTCCAATTCCCAGACTTATGGGTTTAGTGAGAGAGTTAGCAGGTATCCTTATGGGTTTCACATTCGATGCCTGACCAAAAGCCAATCCAGATGGCGCTGAAATGATATACACTACCTTAACATAACACAACAATTAAAAACAATATCTAACTTAATAATACATCACAGGATAATTGTATTTTTTTTAGTGGGGTGCGAAATTTTTGAAGATAAAGTATTCATATAGTAAAAAATATCTGCACATATTTCTTTTTGTTTATGGTTTAAAAACATTTAATTTAACTTCTGCATATAATAATGTTACTCTTTAATAACTGAAATTTACCAGCAAGGGGATTAGTGGTAGGTCTGATGATGACTGGTGGAGTTGGCTTCTTGTCTACAATGCGCGCTGCTGCAGCCAAAGTTTTTCCACCTCCTGAAACACACATTTCATAACATATGTAGTAACCCTTTGAATTTCTTACTTCTCTTTAATATACAAAGAAAGGCACAAAATGTGAGAAGATCATGATAGATAATACATATTGGAGGCAAAGGATTCTTTTTCTGACATGAGAAAATACATAATATGAAAAAAATATTATTACTAATAAAGAGATAATGAAATATTTATACTGTAGACATATTGAACAATCCTTTAATAACTTCAAAATTGATTTATTTTCATATGCTAAGCTTCAATAAATATATTATAAAGATAATAATGATATGTACATTAATAATAATGAAATTAAGTGCTACCAACATGCCTGCATATAACAATCATATATTGTAGTTTTTATATAGTTTTCCTAGCAATATAAGATAAGCATTAAGTATTATAAAGTCACTAAGCTATTATATTTAAAGATATACTAAGTAATAACATAATACTGTACTGCCTATGGACAAACTAACCAATCGCTGTATAAGGGGTTTTGGCTTTAAAAGAACTTTAAATTACCTGGTACTTCCAAGTTGTCCGGATCCTCATCATCATCAAAGTCAGAATCATCTGATGGTGGGTTATCAAATGCTCGTTTTGACTGGAAATTATAGGTAACATTTACACACACTATAAATCCAATAACCTATTAGATTTAATATGTTTATCTAATGCAGTTTAGAGATTATTATTATTATATTACTTTTGTTTTATGTTTTTATATAATTTTTAAAACAAATACAGAATTACTTTTCTTTAACAACAATATTAAGCCTCCCCAAAAAGAAATTTTCCAGGCTGTGAGGCAATGCATTTAAAAAAATTAATGGGCATGAAAAAACCGTGACACATTCTATCTGTGTAATTTAAGTATGATAATCTTATATTGTTTGATTATTATATATTTATATAGTACAAAAAATCATAATTTAGGACAATTTTATCATTTATTACAGAGAAAAGGAAACCATAATAAAAAATAATCAATATATTTTCAAAACAATTATGTGATTTAGTTATTATTAATACACAAAAAAAACCACTAGATATTTAGCATACAAGTACTTCAGTAATTCTTTACTTCAGTCTTCAGCAATACTCATATGTAGTTACATAACTGATAACATGGTTTATTTCTCAATTTTACTACTATTTCAAACTTATCGAAAATTGTATGTTTCATATACTTTGAAAAGTGCACCTTACTGCACAATCATCAAAGAACATATCTACATTACAAAATATTTAGTACTGTTTTAACATTTCTTCATTTAAAAACTGATACCTTAACTATTAAATCTAAATAATAAAGAGTAGGACTTATCAAAACATCACTAGAATGCGTCTTTACCGCATTGCACTATTGTAATTCATAGTCAGTCTTGAGTGCAGTTATTAGGATATATTCTAGCACTAGACCTAGAACCTTCTAAGAAAATCAATACAGCCACACCCTTATTGCATAATTAATGTTGAAGATGCTGACTGCGTCTAATTCTCAAATAAACTATAAGATTTTTAACACATGTGAAACCACCATCACCTCATGACACATTTTTTTGGTTATAAACCTCGAAAACAAGAAAAAAATATTTGATGGCACTACTTTTATTTTAAATAAAAAGAAGCCCGTTAAAAATGCAATCGTATAACATAAAAATCACTATAATATCACAAAATAATTCATTATATTCCATATTATGAACTATGTAAAGTTTGTAAAAAATGTATCAAAACAAAAAACTATCATTACCATTTTTATTTTTCAATTAATTTGTGTGAGCCCCCAAGGCTGCCTTTTTAAACGTTCGTGGTTTTTAATATATTGAAAATATGAAATAAATCACTTTCACAAAATAAAACACGAAAATCCACAAAATCGAACGTTTTAAAAATAAGACGAACCGACGGCGGTCAATGTTTCCGCCATATTAAAAAAAATGTCAAAGACAAAAGAATTTCGTTCAGTTTGACAATCGGATACACCATGATGTCAGTTTGGGAACGGCATCATTAGGTAAGAATTTAGGTACACAGAGTCTTAAGATTACAAATGATATAAAAAAACTTAAACATTAGTTAAACTCTACTTGATCCACTATAAAATTCTTTCAGGTTCTCTACTTTTCGAGTATATTATAATTAATTATTCTAAATTTTACTACGGTATCCGATTTTATAATCGATAACAACCAAAGATAGTATCATTAAGGTGCGCTTACACGAGGGCAATAATTGCTCGGCAACACGAATGGACCTATCTGGAGCAATTAATGGAGCAATTTCAAGAAATTCAATAAATTTCAATAAATTATTTCGGCGATATTGCTTCTAATTGCTCCAGATATTTCATATCGCTCAATGTCGCAGATACGAATTGACGAATTTCCAATGGACTTGGAAATTCCTAGCAATTTTTGTATATATCTCATTCACACTTGTTTGTTTTGCGGCTTGCCGTCTTGCTTGCGGGGAGAACGAGAGGTCGGGTGGAAGTAGGATAGCGCGCGGCAAGAGTCCAGCGCGTAGTCAGCCTCTGTTTGTTGTGTTATAAATAAATTAAAAATAATAAATTAAAATAAAATTAAGGTTAAGTTGTAATTTATAAATAATTAAATAATATATTTTATAATTATTTATAAATTACAACTTCATTCTGTTTTGGTTAATACAACGGTGTTCCTTTTTTTTTACCGTCTAGTCAAACATAGCCAACAGCTTGATTATTTTATGTCGTATTTTTTAATTGATTCATTTAGAATTTTGCAAAGCCGAGGAAATGTCCGTAATAATTTCAGTGCGCTAATTAACTAGCATTCAGCGTAAACATTGGAAATGAAACTGAACTGTTTCCTCGTAACATTATATTTTTGTTTTTTTTTGTTTTGACTGCATTTTGAAATACTACTGCCGTGGAGTACATTACTACTGATTGATTTATTTGAATTAAAAATCTACTTAATTGTGAATTTAAATAAATAAAAAGGTTGATTAATACAATTATTTTTAAATTAAATATCCTCACTTTTAAATTAAAATAACTTACCTTTATATATTCTCGAAGAACTTCTGCAATAGCTCTGATAAGTAGGTACAAATATGATATATCAGAAATTCTAAACAGATACATTAAAACTTTTGTATGAATCTCCAGTTGCCAGAAATCGAAGGGTTAAAGCAAGTTTTGTTGATGCAGAAATTGGTTCTCTCATGTTGGTCGTCTGTTTCATAATTAATGGGCTAACTTTATTCAAAAGTAATTCAAAGTCTGTTCGTGACATTCTAGTAAAGTTTTTGAATAATATATCATCTAATTCTTTACATAATGAAAATTTATCCTCTTTGCCAAAAACGATCGCACCCAGATACGCCTATTCCTTTTCTTTCTTTTTTGTTTTTGATTAATAATAAAAAAAGCACTACAAGCCGCCGCAGCAAGAACAATGTCGTTTATAGCGAGCGAAAACTGAAATGCTCGTGTATGACAGTATTGCCTAGTTGATGAAGTTGCGCCATATCGCTCAATATTGTATTGCGCAGTATTGATGCTTGTTGCCGTTGCCGTAAATTGCTTGATGTAGTCGTGACGTCATAATTGACGAGTATTGACTGGAATTGAGCAATTTTAGTTGCCCGTGTAAGCGCACCTTTAGTCTGTACTAAAAGAAACATCTACCTCTGCTTTTTTAAATCTAAATTAAATTATTTTCAGAAGAAATGATATACATATAACTACTTAGGGGTTCCTAAACAATTTTTATTAACATCGTTCTCCTAAGGTACACAATTACCACTGACTCGTAGATATCATTTTTCTGATAAATTTCGAAGCTTAAAAATCATAAGTTTTGAATTGTAACCCTCCAATTATTCGAGTATTTTAAAATATTTATGTTATATTACAT
This sequence comes from Pieris macdunnoughi, assembly GCA_905332375.1. Classification (NCBI taxonomy): domain Eukaryota; kingdom Metazoa; phylum Arthropoda; class Insecta; order Lepidoptera; family Pieridae; genus Pieris; species Pieris macdunnoughi. The sequence continues at coordinate 4,370,980 of CAJOBZ010000006.1, forward strand.
AGGTATTTTAAATTAAAACTTGTACCTTCTGAAATTAATTTGTCTTTAATATTGTATTTGATGACTGTCGAAGTTAGAACCATAGACTAATACAATTCTATGATATTTGAACCACGATCGTCAATCGCCATTCGCCAATCGCCATATTGTTTTAATACATTGTAAAAGCTTTAAAGTATTTTTATTTCATTGGTTCATTTATCTACTTGATTATAAAAGTTAAATCACAATAATCAATTATTGTAATGGATTCACTAGTCGGTTACGGTAGCGATGATGACGTTGAAACTGAACGCTATGGACACCAAGCATCGGTAAGTGTCCTTGATGCATAATTTTAGGTATTATTGAGCAATATGTTTCAATATTTGCTCCTACTACTATAACTACCTATATGTTCAAAAAGACATGTTTAATTTGAGTTTGACATATCTATCTGAGAGTTATAAAAATAAAAACTAATTGGTGAAAACATATTATATGAAATCGGTATTGTACTCACTATAAACTATAATATATATATATATATATATATTATTATACTTCGTTTAAAACATAACATTAAATTATGTTTGTGTTTAGTTTTTGTTTTTCATTCTCATTATTAATTTTCATGTTTAATGAGTCCCTTGCTACATTTATAAATGTATAATGTTTTGATATGGAAGTCTTTATTTAACTATAATCAGTCAAATGGTTTCTTACCATTACACCATTACATTACTACCTTAATTTACTAAATTTTTAAGAAAAAAATATTTCCAAGTAATTATCATATTTGAAGTAATTTCAAATCTCTATTAGTCTTTCTCATGATGTGATTTTCAAGAATTTGATATTAATTTATTTCTCTGCTTGACAATAGACTAATATTATAGGTGGGGAGCCATCGTAGAAGAGAAGATGACACTAACTATGATCAAGTCAACATGGATCTGAGTGAGGTTGGTATATTTTTAATAACCTAGTTAACCATTATAATACATATAACTAGTTCCTATGTAGTAGGCACATTGTGGGTCAATATTGCTACTTCATTAATAATATAGTCTCATTGAGCACTTTTAAAACACTAGGAAATATAAAACTATAAATTTATATATTATTGTCTTTGAAAGTTTTCTAGAAAAATAATGGTTCACCAAATTAGTGTTAAAAATTTAAACTAATGTTTGTAGTAGTTAATACATCAATAGCTTTTATAATCTATATTAGATTATCCTTAATAATGGTATACACTAGTAATGTGTTATATCCACATGTTAGTTATGACATAAAAATAATTTACTCTCTCTTATATATATGCCAAAGTGGCTACCGTGAAACACTAGATATTGAAATATGTATTTGTTAATTTATCATCAAAAAAAAATTAAATTCTTTTCATCGATGATATTAACACTTTTATTATTTTATATGTTACCCATTTGTAAATTGACCAAAACAAAAGTCAAAAACGATCTGCGTGGCGTCAAGATGTCTCCTTCCGGCTTTCCCTCTAGTGACTTTACCATGTAAGTACGTAGAGTTAAGAAAGACATGTTTAATCCATGTTTTTTGTTTATAACTTGGTGGAAAGGTAATATTTTTATATGTATTATACATTATTATTGCTCTTGCCCCTATTAATATTATTGTAAAGGCTTCTTGTGTCTCGGTCTACAAATAAATATCATTTAAGAATTCTTCAACCATATGTTAACAACAAATTTGATGTAAGAAACTTAATTAAACAAAACAAGGTAAAGTAGATAATATAGGTAATGTACATATAATAAAAAGTCTCATGCCATGATCAACATTGTAGGATATTAAAGTAGAAAATGACTGATGATGTTTGTCGTAGGATTCCCAAGGAGAAGAGTCTGAGCCAGAATTGCCGCAGGCTGAGTCACGGGTTTTACGACAGACATCTGGAGAGGACCAGTCAAGCTCTAGTGAGTAAATGTCTTTATAAATAGTATAAGTGTTATTATCATTGACATAACAATATTTATGTGTATTGTTTGTTACTTTGTTATAAATTTGATATGATAATAACACAAAAGTAATTTAATTTTGCTGTAAATAAACCATTTAAAATTTACTATTTATACTAGTTTTACTAAATATTATACTAGTTATTAGTGTTGTACAAAACTTATTCAGAAGACAGAGAGTGCAATGAGCAGAGTTATTCTAGAATCTAGATCAGCAACTGACAATGTTCTGACATTGTTTATTAGATCCTAAAAATTATCCATTGTTATATTATTATTTTCTATTTTTGATAAAATGTGATATAAGAAAAATTTATATTTTTTATATGAAAAACTCAAAAACTCAAAACTCAAAATATCTTTATTCAAGTGGGTAACCAAGTACACTTTTGAATCGTCAAGTTAAATTAATCGTAAATTTACATTTACTACCAGTTCGCAAGTCAAGGGCGTAGAGCGGGTAAGAAGAACTGGCAAGAAACTTTCCGCCACTATTTTTAATCGCCAAGTATTGTCATACAAATTGTTTGAACTGGAGCAATTCAATCCCAAGGATTAGGATCATTTAAGTAGTCCTCAAATTTATAAAAAGCTTTGTTGATTAATTTTCGTTTAACGAGGGCTTTGAATTTATTTAGTGATAATACTCTAATTTCGCTTGGGAGTTTGTTGTAAAAACGAATACAATTTCCATATAAGGAGTGGTTTATCTTTTGGAGCCTGGTTGGTCTTACACTCAAATTAGTTCTATTTCGCGTATTATACTGGTGAAAGTCACCATTTGTTTTAAAATCGTTTATATTTTTTTGGACATACAACAAGGCTTCAAGAATATATTGACCAGATAGTGTCATAATATTTAATTCCTTAAACTTATTCCGTACCGACTCCCTCGGAGAAACACAACAAATACCCCGAACAGCCCGCTTCTGCAGCACAAATATGGATTGAACCTCTGCAGCAGCACCCCACAGTAGAATACCGTACGATATAACGCTGTGAAAGTAGCTATGATAAACAATTTTTGCCGTGTCCTTATCAGTAAACTGTCGGATTTTCTTTACTGCATATGCTGCAGAGCTCAGCCTATTCGAAAGAGTATCTATGTGTGGGCCCCATTGGAGTTTACTATCTATTGTTATGCCTAGAAAAACAGTTTTGTCAACAAAGTTTAGTTCACTGTCCTTTATTTTCAGGTTACCAATATCTCGCTTTACGCTAGTAGTTGTAAATCGAATACATTTTGTTTTATTCTCGTTAAGCAGTAAGTTTTTTACATTAAACCAGTTAACTATACGAGAGATAGAATTGTTTACATCGTCCAATAATACGTTATTCCTATTCACTTTAAATAGAAGTGAAGTGTCATCAGCAAACAATACCATCTCATGAACTTCGTTGACAAAGAATGGGAGGTCATTTATGTAAATTAGAAATAAGAAAGGCCCGAGAATCGATCCTTGGGGGACGCCCATTGATACCTGCGAACCCGGAGAGGTGACTCCATTGACATGAACTCTTTGGATCCTTCCCTTTAAATATGAATTCATCAGGCTGGAAGCTTTACCATCAACGCCATAGTGTTGAAGCTTTCCAACGAGTATATCAGGATTAATAATAAAGGGGGGGATTGGTGGAGGAGTACACTCTACTCACTTTGAATAGTTGAAGGTCGTTTCTCTCAGGGAAGAAGACGACTCTCGGGGGCCGTGAGTCGATTCCACGGTCCACTTGTTTGTAAAAGAAAGTGTCCTGTGCAGCGGAGTGTCATCAAGGTGATGTTGATGAAATTTTGAAATGATACGGCTCGTTCTTAAGAACACTCATCATAGGAAACGCATAGAGAGAAGGAACGAAGCCGATCAGTAATACATTGGAGATTGGCAATTGACAAGTCCTTTGCTGAATTTGGTCAAAAGGAAAAAGCTGGTATTTGGGAGCCCAGAGATGTGAGCAGTATTCCATATGAGGTCGGACTTGACCCTTGTAGAGCTGCAAACGTTGTACCTCAGTGATATTGCTAAGCCTACCCAAACACCCAGCCTTTTGGATGCCACGTTGGCTTTTTCTTTCAGATGGCTGTAGAATTGGCCTTATTTTGATATGCCTAATCCAAGCATGACGCTGTGTTAAGTACTAAGGAGAGCGCCTTCAAATTGAAGAGACTACAAAATGAAGATCCTTTTCCTCTTGGCAGAAAACGAACGAACGAACAGGGTGGGCGGGAGAACACAACCTTGCGGAACGCCTGTATTGATGTCTTAAGTCCGATCGATGGAAGGTTATCAGGGCCACTCGACTTGTGTGTACCAAGGCCAATAAGGCTCTCCAAACACTAGTTTGTTCGAATCGAACTTCAGGCATTGAAGACCCGCAATGCGGAACAATAGGTGTTAAGGTCCCTGAGTCATCGAGCGTGGAGTTAGACGCTAAAAAAACTAAAGGAGCTCTGCTTTCTCTTTCGCCTAGTGAGCCATCGAGTCATCCTCCTCCCCAAGGATTACTTACGCTAATGACCAAAAGGATCAAGCAAGGGGGCATTTTCGCGATCTTCTCACCAATTATGCCTTGAAAATTTCTCGTTTAAGGGTTCGGGAATCCGAGTTAGGTTCATTTTTATGGAGGATACATCAGGATCCTTTACAGCCGTTGCGTGAGCTCAGGTTTCATATAGCTCTAGCTTAAGACGGGAAGCCTCTTTGCAAGAATGACCAAACCATGGCCGATTTACCACGAATCGGAACCACAGAGTATAGGATATAGAGTTCAATTGCTTGTAGCACCACATCGTGGTAAGACTCAGCGCTGCTGTCAGGGTTACTACCCCGAAGCAGACTTTTGACCATGGGTTAGCTGCAAAGAAATGACGCAAGTCATCCCATATGCAAGAGCGAAACCAAGAAAGCCTCTTCCCGAATAGCCGGTCGGTGTATTTGCTATGTACTAATGTTTTAAAAGATATATGTATTTCTCATTAATCCGGTAATATTTAGTCAAAATAGACCTTCGTTAGCGACGTTTCGACTGTGCTTTAGCGCTCGTTATACTTCTTATCGTATATTGTGAGATAATATAACCATCCCATTTTAGCAGACATTAACGCGAAGGAAACACATAGTTTAAGCTAAACTTACTTATCATTTCATAGTATTATAAACCATATTAGCTGAAGCTTGCATACAAACCTAAATAACTCTTGCTCAATTAATAATATATTTTATGCATTCTCTGAAGCACAGTAGGGCTCCCTCGGGATAATAAATAATGTGAAAATGCTTCACAAGGTATATTTGTTTTGCATTTATAACTTTTTTCAAATGAAAACGTAAATGTCATGTTCTTATCACTAGCTGACAGTCGAGACGCAGAGCGCCCACGGGAGTATGGCAAAGAACGTGAGCGCGACCGTCACCGCGACCGTGACCGTGATCGCGATGAAAAGCGAGACAAGCGCCGCGAATCACCGCGTAGGGATCGGGAACGCTCTGAAAGAGATCGTCGCTCGCCACGCAAAGACGAAAAATACAGGTAAATACCAATTGGTGCTATACTACTAAATAATACAATGTAATAGATTGTGACGTTTGACTCCTAAATAAAACTCGACAATTTAGCATAACTGTTAAGAAAATCAAGTTCATTCCTTCATAATAGGATGTTTATTGCAGATCGGATCGTAGTCAAAGGCCTCGTGATGCACCACGTCGAGGATTACTTGGCGACAGACCAGACGATAAACACTCGTCTACTGATAGCAAGGTATTGAAATATAATTAATATAAAAATAATTAAAATTAAAGAATTAAATCTATATCCATATTATGAAAGAACAAGACCTTGTCGGTGTGGCCATTAAGATACATAGCTATTGTTAATCTTAAAGAAAAATTAAATGGCTACCGTTCTAAGAGTTAACGGCACGTTATGTAAACACATATATAGCTACATTGTATTTTATTGTTAACTTAATTTTAGATGCCAGCATTAATGGATCTTAAACCATTTGGAAGTGACGAGCCGCCCAGGTTAAAATCACAAGACGCTCGTGACGCTGTATCTCCCAGGTAATTCATATCTATAATTTTGCCACAGTTTTACTAACCAAATTAGAATTATATAATTAACTAACTAAAATAATTTTTAAATATCGCAATTAACAAGTCAAAGTTTGTTTTTAAATTTTCAGGTTTGTAGATCGTCGGGAACGTGATCATGACCGAGAGCGTGATCGTGGACGCGACCGTGACTCTGAGCGTGACCGCGAACGAGAACGCGATTATGATGGTAGACACAACAGACGTTCTGAAGATAGACGGTATGTATATTCATATACTAAGGACCATATTATTTTTAATTTATTATCCCGCTTAACATTGCTATGTGATCAACAGGTCATCTGGACGCGACAGAGGCAGCGAGAGGTCTCGATCACGTGGTCACGCCTATCCTCCCCCACACACGTAAGATTTGTTTCGATACTACACTACTAGGGTAATTTATACCACCGAAACCATAATATCTTGTACCTTATTGATTTTTAATTATTTATAACAAATATCTATAATATGTATCAATGTCAGTTTAAAATATTTTTATCAGTTAGTTGCATGTTACTTTTTTTAGGTTAAATGAACGAAGATCACCCTCATCTGGTGACTACAGACCGTCTTCATACAAAGTCAATAAGAAGCTCGAGGTTATGGAAAAAATGGGTAAATTATTTTTAAATTAAAGTAAAACATGATTGAAGCTGTAAATTTATAAGTTAAGAGTACCTAAGTGGTATCTTGTGATTTTTATAATCAAGATAATAATTTTGTTGAAAGAAACAATTTTAAATTTATGACAATTTCCTTATATGTATATATTCTATGTTGCAGGATTACAAATCAAAACGCCAGATGGTTCCATGACAACTGCGCAGCAGTTACGCGCTGCTGCTGGTGATAATCCTTCAGGTCTTCCTGGGTATTGCAATCCTGGCTCTAATCCTGCCAGCAAGATATTGGATCAGGTAAATACTAAATTAAATATGAAATAAAGGGTATGTCATCTCATTTGTCTGAATTTTTATTATTAAAACAATTTTTCCTAGTTGATAATGTTTAAGTAATTGTTGTTTAGGAATGCCTCCAGCTACCACTTTATTAGTGCAAATAAAGAAAATAATATTGATGCAGAAATGTTTTCACATACTTAATACAAATTTTGTAATGGGTTTCAGGTACAAAAACGTAAACTTCTCTGGTCAAGCAAAACAAAGACTGCAGAAGAAGAAGCTGCTAAATGGAGTGGGGCACGATTCTCGCAGGACAACGATGGAAAACAAGTGTCCAAGTTTATGAGGCTTATGGGAATTAAGGATCCTAGTATGTGTACTGTAGATATTAATTAATTTTAAGTTTTACCTCTATGAAAGTTTCCAAGGATGCAATAATTCAGTTCAGTTTAATTTCTACAAACTATCTAACTAAAACTATCAAGTAATATTTTGAAAATAATTATATGAAATTACTATTGTTTAATGAACAACTAAATTACAAAAATATTCAAACTATGTAATGCTTTGTTTTCACAGATGCAGTCAAAGGTGAAGTTCCCGAAGATGCAGACCCTAACAAGAAGCAAGAAGAATTGTTCCAAGCTATGCAAGCACAATATGAAGTGGCTCGAGCAACTACACACACTATGAGAGGGGTGGGTTTAGGTTTTCAACGTGGACAGTATTGACAAGTGTAAATATAAGTCAAATCTAAATCGCATTATTCTATAAAATCTTATTCTTAAGCCACTGGAGGTAGTTTCATATTAGAACTACAATAGTCTTTTTATGTACATACCTGACAACGATTTGTATTAACGACAAATTTTCAATATTTATGAAACAAAGAATTTTTGTCCCTTATTAGATATAATGGTCAATTTATTTTTTATGCTTTGTAATCTTATTTTGTTAATGTTTTGTTATTCTATTCATTAATTTTAAACTAGTACATACTGTCTGTATGTAAATGTTTTCATGACATCTGACCCATGTTGCATTTTTATGAGCTCACTGTAAAAAGTCCCCGAAACGATCAATTGCGTTTGCGGGGTTTCCTCAAATGTACAGAAAATATTGAATGTCTTAATAATATAGTTTTAGACAGAGTCAAACATTGAGACTTCTTTATATAAGATTTTTGAAATAAGGGCTTGAGTGAGAATGCCCTTTATAAACCTTATGGTTTTTATTCTTTAAAAATCTTTTGTATCTTTGTTCATGTAAAGAGATGGTATGTGTGATATAGCTTAAGTTATGTAAAAAGAAGTAACTGCAATGTTACCTTTGATTTAAGTATAAGTTAGTGTTATATTTCATAATATGTAATCTTTACAATTATTATTTTTTTGTTTCAATAAAGTTATAATTTACCACTTTGTTTTTTCAATAAGTTTCAGAGCTGTAGAAAAACAATCGACTTGCGAGTTTTATCTTGCAGACTCGGGTTATTAATTCTGGCACAGTACCGAGTAGTGCGTACTCGGACAAGCAAATATTATTCTAAACATCTCATCCAAATTTAAGCCATAATGTACAGCATAACCAAGAAAACGTCGAAGAAAATTGTTAAATTTATCGCTAAATCAAAGTATGTATTATACCATTAAAAAAATGTATGTACGATAACAGTTGAGTTAAATTTTACAAACAAAAAGTCCAAACTATAATTTGTTTTAAATAAACTCGGATTTTTTACATATTTAAAGCTTACCCTTTGAAAATAACAATACATAATGAAAAGCAAATTTTTGTAATATAACCTATGATACTAGTAATAATTGGTACACAAGCTTTCATTTATATGTTTCCTCGCAAGGTTCAAGGGGCATTCTGACAATGAAATTGATAGGCTCATTTTATTACGTAGTGTAAAAGAATATGTAATCGTAGTAAGCGCTTGTACCCATAAATCCGCTAAAATTTGAAAAAGTGGCACAGACTAATTAGAAAATATATTGTGCTAGATCGCTAACTGCTGAAATGTGTTTTATTTCAAAAGATTATATCATATGGATAGATTTTGTTTTATTTTAAACCTTTATTATTATCTATTTATAAATTAAACGTCAACGTATAGAACGTTCAATATTTTGTGTTAAACTTTTGTAAACACCAATAAAAAATGACTTTTCTATTTTGACGTTTAAGCGGAAACGGTAGCGTACATTTCTCATAAACAGCTGTTTCACAGAGTACTTTTTAATATTAAATGATAAATCAAAACAATAACTCTAGAATGGGATTACCCGTAAAGTTTTCAAGAATATATAAAATTGTAACCTACCAACAAATTCTCAATCACTTGTAGTTTTCAAACTTACATAAGCTTCTTTACAGTTAAATACTTACTTGAGTCTCAACATTGTTCGATGCAATGTTTGTTTGAACACTTGTCATTATTTTCAAACATTGTAATTTGAAGACAATTAGGTAATTCTAGGAATATAGCAAGTAATTTTTTATATGAAATATTGGAAAAATGGACGTAGGAGAAATGAAGACGTGCGGAAACTGGTGAGTTGAGTCACAAATGTAGTTGTTGTGGCAATATAAAATCTATTTTGGTAATGATACGTTGTTAGTTTATTTTTGGATATTTGGAGCAAAATGTACATGTGTGGTGCGTTTATCCGGTTGTTTACCTTTAGGCTGAACATATTCATCTTATAAAGTTTGTTTTAATTGAAAAGACTATTTCCTTTACTTTAATTTGCAGTAAATAAATATAAAAATATAAAATTCTTGTACAAAAAATACTTCTATTCAATTACTTCATAGCATATTTTGTATACTAGGCAGTGGTCTTTAATTAGTAAATTTATCTATAGTTTTCTCTTAACAATACCAGTTCATCTGTTATCTTCTCAATATGAACTATAAAGAAATAATTTAAAATATTTTTGTATAAGCAAACGGGATATACCAGCAGTGAACTTCACAATTCATACTGTACACTGTGCAAGGAATATCGGCATGTGCCCTGTCTGCAAGGAACCGTTTCCCCATTCTGAACTGCAAGAACATCATGAGAAGATGCATAAACTATGTAAGGCACTTTTAAGTTTGAAATATAATTTATATAGCATAGGATTTCATTATTGTTTAAAACATAGGCAAACTTACTGTTTGACTATTTTTTTTGGGTATAGTGCCTTGTAAGCAGTGTGGAGATAGTGTCTGTGGAACAGATTTGGAGGATCACATCAGAGACTCCTGTGCGCACACAATGCAGACATGCAGGTATCAGTCTAAATTTTACTTAAATTAACAACAACTGCAACTTTCTAACTTAGTGCCGGGCCCTACGAATGTCTTGGTGCTCAAACAGAATACCCACTCTGATATTCAAACTAATATTGTGTAATACACAGTAGTGTTATCCTAGTGGCTAGGTGCATGACTCTGAACCTTCAGGTTGTGTGTTTGCAGGCTTTGCTTCAATGGAGTTATTCACTCTATTCTCTCACTCGTGTTGGCAATTGATACTTAAACAAACCAGTGGCGCTATAACCTTTGGTCCAGCTTGTGTTCGAAAGTACGACCTCAGGGATGAGAGTCTTATGCTCAAGCAACTACACCAATACTGCTCTTTTATTTATAATTGAACAATTAATACACATACGGTATAACTAAACAAAATACTGAGTAAACCAAAACGTTCAAGTTCAACAGTCGACGGCGTGTGTTTTTAAACGTATAAGAACGTCTTTTTTTATTAAAGATACTGTAACTTGGATGTTCGTCGCGGAGAGATGCCCGCGCATGAGCGTTACTGCGGCGCACGCACGGAACAATGTGAGGAATGTGGTGAATGGGTTATGTTGAAGTACCGTCGATTGCACACTGAATCCAACCATGGGTTTATACGATTGGATGATGGTACGTAGATGGATATAAAATTAATAAAGCGAACATTCGTGTATCTAGCGTTATTTTTAAGTCTACTACCCTTTTCGATAAATCGACCCATAAAAACCATTTTTGCTTCTGAAAATTGTCGACTTAACATTTTTATTAATATTCCTCCATGCACCCTCTCAACTACGATAACATTAACCACTCACGCAAATTCTGGCCAAGTTATGTGCGTGTGTAACGAGTTTTTTACATCAAAATTAAAAATAAATTTACCGGATTAAATTGTGCGCATTATTTTTCTGGTAATGTTTCCTGAAAGCCTAAAAATGTATTGCCATTCAATTCTTAAAAATTCCACACTCTAACAATATTTTACTTAAAACATTAACCACTTCTTTTCTAGATCCAGTACCATTTAGACGAGACAAACCAAAGAAGGTTATAAACGACTGGCCACAAACAAACGGAATAAAAAAACAAAACATCAACAATGGGTTGAATCGCATGCCAGAACTACGTGATATACAACCAAGTACTTCAAAACCAAGTCTTGCTAATGTGCCGGTCAATGCTTTTAAGGAGAATATAGAACCGAGGCCGTCTAGTTCTACCAACGGAGCAGTCCCAAAACCAAAGAGAACTAATGATCAGCCACAGATTAATACAGCAACTATGCCTACCAATAAAGTTAAGAATATGTAAGTATATTTAATATTGATATTTTACATTTATTACTTGACACATAATAGAAGCAAACACTTTTTAATATACAGAATCGCATATTATCTCCTTGTGGAAATTATTGAGTTAATCTAGTGTCGGAAAAATATAGGTTATTTCAATGATTTAAATCTCTGACTGAAACAACAGTGTTGCTACAAAACTTACTACTTTATTTGATTTTTCAATTGAGGTTCCCACCAATTCATATAAGAATTAAATAATATTGCTGAAATAATAAGCTTGATGAAAGTTTTATGAGTAAACAATCTAAAAGTTCATAAAGATTATGAGAATTAATAATATTAGAATATTAAGAATAACGTTAGTAGATGCACGTGGGAAAATGCGGATAGTTAAGCGACGTTTCCTTCTAGGACTGCATCTCGGGGTGCGATAAAGAAGCGCCCTGCCCCTAAGCCTCCCGCAGTCGCCCCAAATCCAGACCCAAAGCGTGACTTGGCCCTAACAGGCGCTCTTCAAAGACAACAAGAAGAGGAAAGAGAACGCAGAGAAAGAAGCGAGCAGAATGTTGTTCGCGGTGAGTGAACAAGGATCACTATATTCATTAAAAAGCCTCGAACTTCAAGCTTACGTACAGTTTTGATGATGACTCAATTCTTTCCTTGAGAATTAAACATGCGTATTTTCTGAATGGGTAAATCAAAAGTATATGTTATGTCGATTAAGATTTGATGATGTAGAAATTATGGAAACACATGTGTAGGTAGTAAACAATGGTAGGTACTTACAATAATTTTGGCATTGCTAGTGTCCATGGGCAGTATGTACAACGTCAGCATTTTGTTCGTTTGTCCTCTATTCTATGGAAATTACAATATGTGTGTGTGTATATGTATAAAATATATTATGCAGACTATATGCATATGATTTTAAGAACTACGAATCAGTATCTATCTTTATTTACTAGTTTTAGCACCCCTGTCAGACATAACACTATAATATTCTGTTATTACACAATAAAAACATTTACCAATTAAGAATCAAAGTCAAATCATTTATTTCAATTAGACCACCTAAAATGGCACTTTTGAACATCAAACAAAATACAAAGAAGATTCTAGTTGCCCCTTCCGAAAGGTAGTTTCGTGTGGAGAAGAATGGGCAAGAAACTCGACACTTACTCTTTTAAAATAGGTTTACAATATTTTGTTTACAAGTTAAATAATCTAGTTTTTAATAATGTTACTTCAGGATTGCCTCCAATACTAAATCCGTTAGAAAAACTGGAGAAATTGAGGAAAATGGACGCTCTTCAGAACAGAGAAGTAGAAGACCAGAGCTATAAAGACAAGTTGAATGGACGCGTCTGGATGAGCAGGGACGTTCCCATAGGAAATTTGCTGGGGGCGGGACCAAGTGGTAAGTGTGTTGAAAGTATTTTTAAATTGTTTGCAAAAATTAGTTAATAAAGCTGCTGTTACTTTGTCACTTTAGTACATACATTATTTAGAGAACAAAGAAGTTTCTTTTATCTATAAACAAAGAATGATTATGCAAGATATCAATAGGATGTGTTCAGACTTTAATCATCGCTTACGTAGGTGGTAAAGTAGTACCTACAGTGTATATTATGTGTGGTTCTTATCACTGTTATCGACTGTTTTTAAAAATTACAGTGTAAACACTTTCCCTTGACTGTCGTTATATAGATATAACGACAGTCAAGGGAAAGTGTTTATTTTGACGTTACAAAGAGTTGTCGTTAAATAAAATCTGTATTAGAAAAAGTTTATTTCAGACTAGTGTTAGTAATTACATAAAAACTATTCTTATTTGAACGCTATTGCGTATGTGTTTGTCTGACGTCTTTTGCTACACCAGTAATTATGCTGTATTTTTTTAAAATTCATTTTGCGATAAAGAACGTGCAAGCAAAGAAGTTTCGCTTCTGACATGTGTACTTTATACGCACGCACTTTTTTATTTATTTCTTCGATAGTAAAAACACGTGGTATTTGAATTTACGGTTCGTCATTTGAGATTTCAATAAATTATTTTGGATAAAATACTAATATTCCATAAATTGTCTTTACGAAATTTTAATTTTAAAAATAAAATTTCTATAATCAGGTTATTCGCCCTTCTCACTCTATATCAATCGGTCTCTCCCTTTTCTTCGACAAAAACGCTGCACATCTTCGTGACGCTAATATTATTATTGCGTTTCATCCGTAAAAAATTTACTCTCATGCGCCTAAAGAAGTTTTACTTCAAAAATTTAACTATAATTTCTATTTTCGACATTTTTAATATGTTAATGACAATTCTAATTTCATGAAATTCCTAACATATCTTCCTTACCTCCCTCTAAGTCTCGGAAATCTAAAGTTTTAGATTTGTATAAATATGAACAAGACTTAAAAATTTGTTTGCCAAAGAAGTTACACTTCTGACATGTGTACTTTGTACGCACGCATTTTTTTTTATTTAATTGTCGTTATTGAGTGTAATGCTATTTAAAGTGTACCGAAGACAAGCTAAACCAAACAATTCCGAGTAATTTCGACGCTTTAGGGGAATTGTCGTTAAACCAAGGGACGTTACATGTTGCTTACACTGTGTATCAATTTTATTACGGACTGATTTGTAGCCGATAAAAATTTTAAAAGTGAAAAATTTAAGTAAAATATTTAGCAAATTAAGGCTTAAAATAACATTTGAAATGCAGAACCTCCTAACAACCTGGAAACAGAGAGACGTCGCAATTTACCCTTACAAAAAGGAAATTCAGAAAGACAGAAGATAAAACTCAAAAACCTGAAGCCTATGACCGAAGACGAGTTTATAGAGAGATTCAACTACTTGCATATGAAAGAGCCACCGAGGAATAGAGAGGACCGGTTTAGTCAGATCAAGTCGTCTCTTAGGGAACTAAGGCGGGGTTTGAATGAGGTAAGATATGTTTGTTGTGTGTGTATACGTAAAAAAATATAATTTCGCCTGTACTTACCCAACCCCGGCTTTATATTTATTTATACATATAAAGCTTCGTGCGTGCGTTTGTAAACTCAACGTCAACGGTTGGACCGATTTTGATGATTTTGCTTTGGGTGTGTCAGAGAATAGATTAGATTTAAAATAAGAAGATTTGTTTTTGTTTGAAATTTAATGCCATGTTACAAGACGTCTGTCGGGTTCGCTAGTATTTGTATAAAAGTTACAGCGCGTGGTTGCAGAAAAGAATCAAGAGAACCAGTTTGCAAATCAAGGGCCTAAAAAGGACTAAACAAATCTGGCAAGAAACACTCCACCTCACTTTTTAACCGCCAAGTTTTTCGTGTTTTAGAAAAAGCTGCAAAGTCGCGATATTGGCAAGCCCTAAAATCTGTAATTTTATTCCCTTAGATCACGTTAGTAGTGAAAAAATGTACTAGAAGCCCTTAAATATCTGTTATTTTAAAAGTCTTTTAATTTTAAACAGTAAAAATTGAGGTTGGAAGGAAATTTGTACTAAATCCCGCGTCAATTCGAACATTTCATTTCACTATCTAGAAAAATCTCTGAAGTATTTTAATCATGCGTAAAAATTCGGCACACTTGCATTGTCTAAATAGCCCCCGATAACAAATGTTGATTATGTGTTTAGTTGCGGTTATAGCAAAAAAAAAAAAGAAAAAACAAAAAAAAAACCAACAACATAGCAAACGTTGTTGATTGAATACTGTTGATGTACAATTGATGTTATTTGACATTTCACCTACAATTTTATTTAAATAAGGGCTCGTTCATGTGCTGGTCTATGATTCGTCGACATTTATAGTTTATATTATATTTCCAGGTAACAGCGCCTTATAATGCAAATTCTAATGTGGATTTGAATCAGAAGTGAGTAATTGAAAGTAATGCAATAAATATGTTCTTGATTGATATAACAATTAATATTATTAAAAATCTAACTCTAGGAAGTTTAATTTAATCCTAGATTTTGAATGTTGTGGTCACATTAGTTGAAATAATTATAATCTTTTTAATTAGTCTTCTGTGCCTTTGTGTGTTATGTTATGTGCTTAAATAAATAAATAATTGAATTTAGGCGATGGTACATAAATAACTATCACGGTGAACAGAACAGCCGTGCTCTTGTAAGTTTCGAGTTGGAAAAAACGGAACTGTTACTACGTATATTATGTTTGTCATTAAAAAATAGATTTCTCAATTATATAATGTATATTTTATTAATATTTTGCAAAGCCTCGAAAATGGAATTTTATGGTAAAATCTCAAATATCTTTAAATATCATTTATTCATATTGGTTTCACTATTAATACTTGTATATTATTAAATTAAAATCCAATAAGTCTCCGACGCTTGTCGAAAAAAACTATTTAAATGTATTTTCCAATTTCAGCCGTAATACGCCCTCACCAGACGATGAAGTAAAGTTGCCTTGCGAATTTTGTGGAGCACCAGTGGCTGCTGATATTCTAGTCCAGCATCAGGTAATTTTATAGAAGTCTATATTTACAATTGAATTATATATATGTCGGAGAGATATCGTCGCCTATCGATATGGACAGCGTTATTAGCGGGTTGACCATAATCCACCATCTGAGATAGCAATCTTAATCCAAATGTTGTAACAAGCGTGCCACTAACCAATCGATGGATTGTAATAGCCATCTGTCGATACAAGCTATCCATGGAAGGTCGTATCGGTGTCTGTGGATATGACCTTTGTATGAAAATGAAAGTTGACGAAAGCTCGACATCAACAGTTAATTATTTTAACAGATTTTAACTTACGCCAGTTTTTTAAATAATTAAAAAACTGTTTGTTATGATTTAAATATACACATTATAATTTTAATGTTATTTGTACGGTTTTATTTACTTTATTTGGTTTACATTGATTATCAAATATGAGTGAAAACTCGGTAAAATTCGGCCAAAGAGCATTTTTACCTTCGCCAAAAATGGATTGTCTTCGTAGGGTTTCGTTATTGGGATGCAGATAGGAGATCAATCGATTGTCACGGTCTGATGAAAACAATCTGAGATTGTGGATTGATTATTGGGTTCGTGAGTTATATGACGTCATGTGGGTAAAGTGCGAGCACAAAAGACTCGAATAATTATCGTACCGTATTTAATTCGGATTGATTCACATTTAACGTTACAAATAACGAGCCGCGGGTTCAAGGCACCGATCTCACTTTTAATCACAATCTGACCACAAATCACAGACCCAACTTGGTCCAACGTCTCATCACCATAATGCTCCACTGAATACTCAATTAGAACTACCTTGCGTTTTCTGAACGCACTGTCTAAAGTCAAGATGGCCCACTCGAGGCATTTGCTCGGCTCGGATTGGTCGTAACGATATTCGTACTTTTATTCGTTAAGTAATTATTCTTAATTATGAAACAATTAAATAATAAAAAGGGTGCGTGTACTTATGTACGCGCGTAAGAAGTTATACTTCTTTGGCATTATTAAAAATAGTTTGGCTTTGTTCCACCTCCAGTTTTTGATGTTTCACAGCGATAAGATGAAAACTCTTTTTGTATTCAATTTAGTGCAGTTAACTGATTCATCAATTTTTTGTCTCTTTTCTTATATTTGCTAGATAAAATCAAGGGGAAAAATTAAATGTTTTGATTAAACAATTGGTTAATTTTTTAATCAAAACATTACTCGATAATAATAATAATACATACGGATAGTTAACCTCAATTGTATTGAAGCACTTAGGAAGGTTGATGAGCACAGTTTTTTCACAAATATTAATTAGTATTGGTTTAAATATTCAATTTAAATCACTTCTGATTATAATTCAAAAAAGCATTGCTAAATTTCTTTGAAAAATAATTAAAACTCCTTTATTTGTTTAAAAGGTAAATGACAAATGTCATTATGTCATTCAAAATTCTTGGCATACGAACTTCACGCATATTCTATTTTTTTTACTTGTAGATTGTCTTATTCCTATCTTACGCTATAATCACACTCCTAATTTTTGTAATGCATCATAAAATTTCACTCTCATAATTTTTTATAAGGCCTAAAGAAGTATAACTACAATAACAAAATAAATAGAGTCAAATAAAATTATGATTCTTAAAAGTAATTGAAGGAATCTCCATTATTCTTCAAAGTAACAATAATAATAATCAACGGTCATGTGACTGGATCAGAACATTTCCTGATAATCCGAGCATTACCTGACTATATGTATATATATATATAAAAATTGTTTAATAATAAAGCTGTATTCATGACAGAAATATGGTTGTGACAAAATTGATCTAACGCTAGTCTCCACTCGAGTATTGTGGGTAAAATTATTCCGTGGTATTCTTTAAAAAAAAATTTAATACAGCATTTTTAAATATTTTTTTAAAGAAAAAGTAGTCTTTGTGTTAATTAAATAAAACTCGTATACCGGATAGGACCATAAGGACCTATCCGGTCGCCAAACTCCAAAAAAGTAAATTGTTTCTTTCCATTTTTTGTCTTCGTTTCTTGAAGTAGGGCTAATGAAAAAAATATATGGTGGAGTTGAGTAGTTTATGTATCCATTTTGAAAGATAGATACACTATTTAAATAACTTATTGTTATTACGGGTCGGCGCGCCTCAGTGTCCAGCTCTCCAATGCGCCCCGCAGTCCACCCCGAGACACAGACACAGCAATTCAAGCTGGGATAGGGCCTTAAGTATGCGTGAATGTATGAGTATGTCTATGGGTGTAATATACTCTGAGTAATAATAATAAACTCGGAGTTGTTAAAAGCGTGCGCTGTGTCTGTGTTAGTTTTTGGTACCTCAGAGTCATGCTAAAATAGTAGTATTACTTATATTGATTTTTAAGAAATATCGTTACTTAGTATATACTAGTTACGTACTAGTTAGTTTATTTAACTATCACAACCCTTACGTGCTCTCGAAGTTTCTGTGAACCAATGAATTTTTCTGTGTGGTCTATATATTAACAATATTCTCTCTGCCCTTTCAGACCGGGTGTCGTCCGGACCTGGCCCGTTTAGACGTTCGTAAAGTTAGAGGGTCCCCTCCGCCCCTTAGCCCCGTCACCCCTCCAGATTCACCCCCACATGGAGCAGTGATTCCTTGCGAGTTTTGCGCGAAATCACTGCCTATATACCTCATCAGTGAGCACCAGGTGAGTTACTAGTATACTATTAATTTTCATATAATTTGATGAGAAAATATGTTAGCAAACTTTAAACTGTATTAGACCTTGTTAAATACTATATCTTTTAGTCTGGAATTTTTATCGCTGGTTTAAAGGAACTCTATGTTAGTGTTAAATATCGTTTTATACTAAATATACATGTATGGGAGCGTTCTAATATTACGTAACGCAATTTGGGGTGAGGGGGGAGTCTTTTGAAACGTTACAAAAAACGTTATGGTGCGTTACATGGGCGGGAGGGAGCTTCTAAAATCTTTAAAAATTGCGTTACGTAATATTTGATTGACTTCCCTATATGATAACCACGGAATAGATGGATGTTGTATTGGATGATGGGTATTGTAGATACCGCAATCGTGCCGCGTGTTTTAGCAATCATTTTTCATAGATACGAGTATGTATACGAGGAAAAAACGAGACTAATTCTATTAAAAATTCCAACAAAAGTCTTTCTAACGAAATTTATTCTATAATGTTAACATGAACAAAACGAGACCCGAGGAAATGCGAATGTAAAACGAAAGACAAAACCGTGCCTTAAATTGTCCAAGCATATACATCACATCCAACGGAACGCGCCGTCTTTTATTTAATATTCTAATATTATTAAAATATTCTCACCCACGGTTAGTCTCCGACCAGGGGGAAGAACGTAAAAATAACAAAAAAAAACGAAAGGCGCTACGTTGCGCATCTTTTATCTAATACTTGTAGAGAAAGGACAGAATGCGTCATGTCATTGCGTCCGTTTGACCAATAACTCCATTCTCATTTCTCTTCAAATCTTCTCTCTCAATCAATCTCCTCCTACAGTTCCCTCTGCATCGGAAATAATGCTTAACTTTGTATACTATTTTCAGGAACGCTGCGGACGTGAATCGAATTTACTTTTTGCGGATTAAAATGCCGGTATAGTTTACAAATAAAAGTTTCCTATTTTTCATACGTGAGATCAATGGTCACAAAGATATTTTTGTCTGTAAATCATATCTTGTAGAAAAATAGTGTTTCACATTTGAAACTTCTGTATAACCAAATGTGAGTAAAAATTGTTTATTAGTAAGAATCATTATCTATAGATTAAGATTGTTACTCAAATTTATAATTGTTTAGCTTCAAGCACACATTATGAATGAAAATCTCAATTTAAAAGATTGGCTGGTTACCATATTGTTAAAGATTTTTCGTAGTAGGATCTCTATAGGCATGTGCAAGACATTAGAAACATGGTAACGCCCAATTATGAACTTTAGCTCTCTTCAAATAAGTACTTAACTTTATTAATATATGTAGTTCACAAAGAGGGCTGCAGTTCTGCCATATGTCAAAAGAAAGTGCCATAAGTTTGTCGAATTATTAAACGAAAGCTCTCTTAGCAAAACTAAGATTTTAATTTGTCGAACTGATGGTACAACCAGTTTGTATAGGATTGTTAACGTGTTGGTGATATTATGACATCACATTAAATAGACCATAGTTTTAGCCGTAAATATTAATAGGTATAAATTTCTATTATTTTTTATATACTAGGCAGGATTTCATACCCTCGACTTTTATAAAATATATTACGTATTTAATTGATTTTTAGACTTTTTTCAACATTTGAAAAGTAAAGTGAGCTTATAATATACTACTATCGTTGTCTTTTTGTCTTTCTCCTATTATATAAGTATGTTTCTTTTTGTGATATATTTCTAATTTAATAAGTTCGTCGCTTATGAGGGTAGTTTTCCACCTATTTTCATGAACAATAGCGACTAAATAATACAGCTCAATCATTTGACAATAAGCTGAATATTTTGCAAGACTGCCTTTGTTTCTATATGTGATGTAACACGATAAGTCCAAGAATTATGGGAAATGCCGAAATCCTTAGGTACAAGATGCAAAGCAATACCTTCTGTGACCGAAATAAATATAGTTTACCAAAATGCAATGATCGCAGTACACACACTGAGGTCACAAGAGTGTTCAGGAAAAACTCCTGAGGGCGAGAGTGTGAAGCAAAAGAAGCAACGTTTCAAAGGAAGGTACAGGTCAGGTACAGGTCTGAAGGTTTTTAGCACCCCTAACTGTGTTACAATTGAATTCAAATCTTCGTGGACAATAGGTGCTTTATCATCCAACCTAAAACATGATTACATTCATTGCAGTAGTGATCTTCGACAGTTTATATTATTTAAGTGTTTAAATGTAAAAAATGTAATGTATTTGCATGTCATTTTTGTGTAGATTGTTAAGTGCCAAACGTAAACCTTGTATCTAACAAAATAGTTATACCTAAATGTATCATTGTGGAATAAATGACCTCATACTGTTTAAACCGAAAGACGTAATGTTGGGCGCTCGTTTGGTGAGTGTCAACTGTCAACAGCTTGTCTATTGTCTAGTGACGCAACTCAATCAGTTTGACAAATAACAATGACAGCGCGCCATTTTTCGTTTATCATATTAACAAGGGTCTACACAATTCCTAAGAAGTTCTTCCTAATGTCACAATTCATTATACAAATTAAATTAAGTATATTTTTATAAAAGTATGTAAATGTATCAAACGGGATTCAGTTAATAATTTTATGTAATTTAATATTATATTTCGTTATTTTTTTGTAATCCATATCTATATTCTTTAATTAAGGTTGAATGTTTTTGCCAAAAGAAAATTATGTATAAAAAAATTAAGAGGTTTTCAAATATTTAAAATGAATGTCTATTTTATGTACTGAATTAAATAAAAGTGAACTTTATTTTATTAGTTTTATTTACCTAGTAAATTGCCGCCATATAATCGGCACTTGGTGATAATGTAGCGGATCTCCCTGTCCAAGGAACAACTTCATATTATTAGAAATATATGTTTATTTTGTCATCTTAATTCGGTCCTTGCTTAAAAAAGTATTTACTCTTGACTTCAAGGCACTAGCAAGATTCAGGAATATTAAAAGATGTATCAGTCTTTATTACGATAATATAATAAGCATACTCATTGGCCTCTTTCTGTTATTCACATGTCATTTTGTAATAAAGCAAAATAAAACAAGTTCATTAACATTTAGATAATTTATTCAAGACCTTAAAATAATTATCTACAGTTCGATGACTTCCAATAGTTATATAAACTTATACTAGAGCGAATCACGGTGGGAATATTTTTACAATAGATTTTATGTAATGTTTACATAACTGTTACCTATTAGTACACAAGTTATATTGCAAGGTAAATGCGTACGCTAACGTCGTTGCAAAATATACTAACTATTTAAACAAATGTTTGTCTAAAATCCAAATTTTGTGATTTTTTATCAGCGTCCATCTTGTCTCTTATGGAGATTCTATTCGATGATTAGCGATGTAATTTTTATATTTACAAAACGTTAATTTGGCAATAATCTAAAAGCAACACAGAAAATATTCATTTGGACACCGAGGGACCGTGATTTGCAGTTTTGGGCAGTTCCAAATTTTCTCGCATCGACAATGACTTTTAAACTTTCTTTTTCCCGTCCTTTCTACCAAATTCGTCGTCGCAATTCCGTCAAACACGCTGGCTTTGTTAAAATAGCTTAATTTTGATACGAATTTGGGTTTTGGTTTGATAAAAGATGGTTTTCGTGGAATTGTTTTTACTGTTGTTGTTATGGGTACAACTGTGGATGTTTGTTGTGGCGTAAGTTCAATTAAATCTGTAGTTGTTTCTAACTGGTCAAATTCTGTTGTAAATTCAACGCTATCGGTCAGGTTGACTTGTGTTACATCTCGGCTAACGGGGTTTTCAAGCGGGGGAATTTCTTTCTCCTCAACTAATGTATTATTCGAGTCTGTAACATTAGTTGTATTAGGTAAGGGCGCTACACTTGCGCTGCCTTGGAAGTCTTGCGGCGCTGCAAGGGCAGCGCTGATTGACAGGAACACTGGAATTAATGACCTGAAATATTTGTTTATTTAGTTTATATTCGTTGCTATAATAGTAAGTCTAGGTGACTTTATTTCCTTTACACTAGATCTCTAAAGCTTGTCAGTATTTTATGCTACTTCATAACAATATCAAGAACGTATGTAAGGAATTACTTAAATCGCAAGGATTTTAAGAAAGGTTAGCATTTCCTGAAGGAAATGTAAAATTGCAAGCGATCAAGCGTAAAAGTCGTGTCTTTTCGATATAAATTACACGTCCTATGTAACGCTGGCATTGAACACGCAATTTAGCGTTTTGAATATAGCTTTCAGTTATAAGCAACAAACAAATTAATAATTGCCTCTTATGAGTCTTAATGGTAAAAATAAATTATATATAAAAACATATTAATGTGCTTAATGCGAGTTGCAATTATACATTTATCATAAATATAAATTAAAATATTATTTAAATTGTTGCCAGAAATACTTTAAGTATGAGAAATTGAATACAATAACAATAGCGAGTAGCGTTTTGTTGCTTTTAATAATGAAATTCATTTTGAAGATGGCTGATGATAGAAATTCCTTGCATACCAATATATATAAGTTAAATGTTTTTTTTTTATCTGCTGACATAGGTTTAGTATTAATTTAGTTATATTTAAGTATGTTTGACGCCAAAGATCTACAATTTTAAAACTACGTACTGAAATGTCTTCCTTTTTTTAATACATATCAGGTAAAAGAAGGAAACTAAATTGTTTTAATATTCATCAGTGAAAAAATAATTATAAAAATGACGGTAATTCCCGCGTAATAATGGTATTGTTATTAGTAGAGGACGCAAATAATTTTATATCCGTTGTATTTTAGCACCTTGACATTGATTGTTGCCATTACAAAAAATACATAATTAAATTATTTTACGCGTCTACCGGTGTAAGCTAATCACAAGTTTAGAAAAAAAATCTCATTGTTTTGCTAACAATGACAAGCGCGGGAAACTAATTTTATAGTAATTATATGCAAATAATTAATATTAGATAGTATTTTAGGACCGTATATCTTAATTCTATTAACACAATCACAAAATTTTTAAAATGTAGCTGTTGTAAAATAAAAATTTATGATAGTAAATAATAAGAACGCATTTTTGACATAAATGTTCTATTAAATGCGGTATTTCTACAATAGCAACATTTACGAGTCCGTACACTTTTTGTTACTTAAGAGATTGCTTATTGTGGTAAAAAGAAGAGTGTTAATAAAGCGATGACAATCTATTAAAAATATCCGATATTTTTAATAGATTGTAATCGAGATTTTTAAAAATATTTTTATAT